>JZKD02S0129187.1:272116-306088 GCA_000966675.3 Picea glauca
AAATTCTAAATAAAAAAAATACTTTTGTATGCCGGAAGTTGAAGAACTTGTGAAAATATAGTTTTTTTTGTCATAAAACAAGCAAAAGTGTTACCCATCTTCATGATTTTACCCTGTGTGGACAGAGGAGTACTTGTTGGTTACTCAAGTACTCCTCTATCCAGCAAGTACAATTTGAGAATGAATAAATTTTTAGAAAGCATCAACGTAACAATTGTTGAAACATGCAAACCATAATCAAAGGAAGAAGAAAATGAATCAATGGAACAAATTTTCAAATAAAAACCAGAAGATGAAAAGGAAGTAGAAGAGGAAGATGAAGAGAATCTGACAGAAGAAGAAGAGCAAGTTCAACAAGTTCCTCCAAATACACCTAGCAAACGAGTACAAAAGAATCATCCTTCAAATCAGATTATCAGAAACAAAGATGCAGGAGTTGAGACTAGAAGAAGAATCTATTCACTAAACAAACACACCTAGCACTCACATCTACAATTGAACCAACCTATTTTGAAGAGGCCAACAAGGATGAATTTTGGAACAAGGCCATGGATGAAGAATTGGATCAAATAGAGAAAAATGACACCTAGGAATTAGTTCCAAGACAAAAGGATAAGAATGTGATCAATACAAAGTGGGTATACAGGAATAAATTGAACAAATATGGATAGGTTACAAGGAACAAAGATAGATTGGTATGTAAAGGATATGCACAGGTTGAAGGAATCGACTTTGAAGAGACATTTTCCCTAGTTTCCAAAATGGAAGAAATTCGATTTCTTTTATCTTATGAATTCTCCAAAAATATTAAAGTGTATCAGATGGACATAAAATCATATTTTCTGAATGGGGAACTTGAAGAGGAAGTCTACATTGAACAACCAGAAGGATTTCAATTTTAAGTGAATGCAGACTATTTGTACAAATTAAATAAGTCCTTTAATGGTCTAAAACAAGCTCCTAGAGCATGGTACTCGAGACTAGATAAATATATACAACAAGAAGGGTTCAGTAAAGGAAGTGCAGACCTCAATCTCTACATCAAGGTAAGTCAAGGTAATATTTTATTAATTGAAGTTTATATTGATGATATTATTTTTTGGTAGCGATGATGATAGGTTAAGACAAATATTTGCAAAGGATATGTAGAATGCATTTGAAATTTCATTACTTGGAGAACTATCCTTCTTTATGGGACTTCAGATACATCAAAGAAACCAAGGAATTTTAATTTCTCAAACCAAGTATATTAGAGAAATGCTAAAGATGTTTGAAATGGAAGATTGCAAACCAATTATCACTCCCATGAAAACCAATTACAAGTTAAGAAAATATGATGATTCAAAGTCTATAGATCAGAGGCAATATAGGTCAATGATTGGTAGCCTACTATATGTGACAACATCGAGACAACATGTAATCCAGATAGTTGGACTGGTGGCACGATTTCAAGTAGCACCAAAGGAATCACATGTATTAGAAGTGAAGAGAATTTTCAGATATCTCAAAGGAACAAAAGAGTTTGGATTATTGTATACAAAATGAAAGGATCTATCTCTTATTGCCTACATAGATGCAAATTGGGAAGGTTGTATTGATGATCGATGAAGCACTAGTGGAGCAACTTTCTACTTGGGTGAGTGTTTAGTAGCATGGATAAGAAAGAAATAATCATCAATATCTCTATCTATTGTCGAGACATAGCATATTGCAACAACATCATGTTGTACATAGGTTCTTTGGATGAAACAAACTTTGACAAATATACAGGTTGAGTATGATGAGCCCATTCCAATCTATTGTGATAATACAAGTGCCATCAATATCTCAAAGAACCTGGTGATGCACTCCAAGACAAAGCAAATTCCAATAAAGAATCACTTTCTATGGTAACATGTTGTCAAAAAGAACATCAGAGTTGAGTATGTGGGCACAAAAGAACAAGTGGTAGACATATTTACAAAAAATCTTCCATAGGAATCCTTTGAGTATCTTCGTTAGATATTCAGATTTATTTCTACTCCAAAATGAATTATTTTGAATTCTTATCTTATATGTCTTAGATGTACACGAGGAAAAACCATAAAGAGGACTACTCAGTGTTGGCAGCCAATTCAATTTTTTTTTTAAATTGCCCTAAAAGCTGCCTACACCTACTTGTCCCCTAAATGAAAAGTCATCGTCGCATTTTGCAACTAGACATTTTATTCATTTCTTGTGATAATTGCAATTTGATTTCGATTCAGTTTTCACAACTAAAAGTGTGAAAACCCTTTCATCGTTATTTGGACTGTTTTCATCTGCTGAAAGGCACTTACCTTTGGTTTTCTATTAAGTGGCTGGAGTATTCTTTCAAACTATATCCATTTATATACTCTTACTTTGATTGCGCATTTTGATTAATGAGATTTTGAGCATATTGAGTTATATATTATATTTGATTTCATAAGGGTCATGATTGATGTTGATTTTATATGATATGATCCTTATTGTTTTAAACCTTTGACTTGTCGATTTTACAAAATCTTTGTTCATAATGTTTTATAAGACTTTGATTATTGATTATGCTATGAGCGCATGATCAATATATGAGTTTCGATTTGTATGGAAAAGGTTTGAATTATAAACCCCGATCGGGTAAACTTTTGGTTTGATAGTCATAATTTATAGCATGATTGGATTAACATTGGTTTAAACGTTTGTTTTTTATTTAATGATTAATACGATGGTGCGTTGGTAAAACTTTTCGATTTCATGTTGGATTGAACTATACACTTGGCGCATGAATGTAACATATGGTTTTGGTTCTAGATTTGATTAATGGCATGTCGATATGGTTATACACCAATTTGGGTTGGCCGATTAATATGTTTTAAACGTCATGATTACTAATAGAACAACGTTGTACTCAGCCATTAATACACTGCATGATGGTGGTAATCCCACCACCTTCACACGCATTACATTGATTCATTCCCCTTTAAGTGCTTGCAGCTGTTAAGCCCTATCGTTTTTACTCCTGCGTTTTGTATTGTTCAAACCAAATCCTACTATGCACAGAAGCCATGGCTCCAGTTGTAAGGGTCGAGCCCAACAGGCGCCAAGCATTGTTGATGTTTGATGGCGCTTATAGCAACCTGGAAAATTTTGGGTGGCTCCCATTCATAAGGAAATTCAATGGTTATAACCCTAGCATGTCTCAGCAATTTGAGTTATCATTCAATGGTTGTCGAGCCAAAGTTGGAGATGTGCAACTTGAGATTAATGAACAATTTATTAGCTCACTAACCAGTCTGCTTGTTACGGGACAGAAGTGGTCAAAGAGTTGAAAGGTGGATGATGTCCCATGGACATTTCTATTTCAATCTCGAATGGTGAAATCCTGTGACAAAGGATTGCCTGCAAAAATGTTAAAACGGCGTTGGCATGACTTGCTAATGATATTCAAGCAATTCATTACTTGTGAGGGAAGGTACGGGTTCATTTTCTTGTTCCACCTTTGTCTATTGATGGTTTTTATGGGTTTTGAACTCAGCATGCCCCACTACCTGCATAGAAGTTTGTTCAAGATGGATAAAAGGTACAAGCGCAGCCAGACCGATACCAGCCTCTTCCATTTGGGGTTAATTAAAATGATTATGGTTTATGAGTTGGGGTTATGTCGTGATTGTTGGGATGATTTTCTCAGTCGTAATGGCCTTGAAGAATCAAAACCTCCACAAGTTGATAAACCTATGGTGACTGAAACCTAGCCTATTCCCGCTATGCCTTACAACGTTTTTCTACCCAAACCTCTACCCGACCCACCTACGAACTTGCCTATGGCTGTGACCAAACAGGTCGAAATTGGTAAACCCAAAGCCAAAAATCCTAAAGATAAAACTGGTGCTAATTCTAAAGGGAAGAAAAACGCTCGGTTAATCTCTTGAATGGCGAGAAATAAACCTAAAACCCCTGCCAACTTTGAGCCTATTGTGGTCAGCGAATACTCTGATTTGGAGATTGAACGTTTTCTCACCGACGAGTATCCTTACTCAGAAGGATTGTGTGACAAACCTCCTTATGACTTTGTGAAGAATTTACCACCTTGTCTACGGGATGATCCTAAATTTCCTAGCATTGAACTACCTCGAGGAACCCTCGGTGAATCGTCAAAACCCTCGACTGCTCAAACAACAGTTCCCCCATGCGATCAGTCTGGGTTATGGTTGGAGAGATACTAATTAGATGTGCCGATTTTGCAATCTAGAATACATGCTTTGGAAGAACAAGTGGCAAAGCTCACTAGTCATAATGTGAGGGTGCAACTCATGGACAAGAAGCAGTGAACAACTGGTTCAATTATGCTCAAGAATGTCGAGTCAGCCACGACAATTGTCAATTCAAAATTGGCATAGCCTCGGCAACCTCGCTTGTATAACTTTCACCCATTTATATGGAACATTCATAAACTCTGTGTACATCATCAACTGCTCTGTTACATACACATGCATTGCTGTATATAACTTGTTTTAGTAAATCGAATTTTGTTATTGGATCTGGTCTTGATTCTATTAATCATAATATGGATTTGATTGTTTTGAATCGATTGTGATTAAATGTTCTGTTGCATCTATTATAGACAAGCTATTTTGCATTTCAAATATTGAGACACGATTTATGCTGTGATCTGAATTGGTTATGAGACACATGGTTATCTGTTGCAATTTTATTTATATATGGCTTTGACCAGCCTGGATACGGTTTGGATTTTGTTTAAAAAATGATTTGGTTTTATATCGAAAATTGATACAAATCGTAACAATCATCCAACTCCCATCCAGTCAATTTGTTGAGGCCAGTCAACCCTGTTCTCTTGTGAATTGGAATGACAGTGTGTTTTCAGTTACGAATGGATTTTTAAAACAAAATGATCATGCCCAGGATGATGAATTTGTCTATAATTGACTCAGATCTGATTTTATTTCATTGCCGCCTAGCTTATGGTTATCATTGCTATTGTTCGATCTTGACTATGCCACACCCAGCAGATGAAATCTATGGTCATGTTTGGTTAATACTATTACACATGTTTCGTTTTGAGTACATTGTAACAACCTTCCCATATTTGATTACAACAAAATCTTATGGACAATCTCTACAGTCGGTTGATTGAAACGACATGAAATCTATGTATATTGCCACAGCTATAACATATATTTTGTGTTCAATGATATCGATTATAGTTATGTTGTGGCAAATCTTATTTGATATGGTTACTATCATGTTTGATTATTATTTTTTTGACTACGATTATATCGTATCTCATTCGATTTGATTCACTATTTAATTTCGTTTGATACAAAACAGGCCTGTCAAAGTTTGACCATGTTTTATGGTAACCAAAAACAGAGCATTCTTTACTCTGTTTCAATTTCATTTATTTTGATATGATTTGATTTAAATGATAATTTCACTTGAACTATTAGTAATTTGTTTTGAGGATTATTAAAGGATGATTCTATTTGATTTTATTTGGTTGAGATCTGGTCCTGTTGGCTATTCTTGACTAGCTACAGAATCAGATGATTCTGTAGCTAAGTCTATGGAGTCAATTTTTTATTGTTTTATTAATAAAATATCCTTCTAATTTGATCTTTGTGTTCTATTGTAGGCAAATTCAAATTGGCAATAGATATGATGAGTAGTTAGGGGATGTTTTACAGATTCTACTTGCATTTTGTTTCCTTAGTTTAGGTGATTTGGGGATATCTCCTAGATTGTGTAAAACTATTTGATATTATCCACAAGGAAGTCTTACCTTGTGAAGAAACCTATATATACTTATGATTTTTGTAATAAGGTTCATCCTCAGTGATGGGAGAACAAGGATATGGAATTATGACACAGATTGGAGCAAAATTGGTGTTTTGTCATAGCTTTTGCTTTTCAATATATCAACATTGTGTTTCATGTTTTGTATATCACTTTGTTTATGGTTTATGATTACATTTGCTATCTAAATCAAATGCAAATGATATAATTTTATTACTATTATCCATATCTTGTTTCTTCCAAATCAATAAAAGACATAACAATTGTTAGTTCAGTTTGTGAATGATAGTTTTATCTTCTTCATAAATTGAATTGTTATATATAAGTTTTCTGCATAACAGGTTTCCCTTATTGCAGGAATTTATAATCAAAAGATTGTTATGATTATCTTTTATGTCTTGTTTGTCCTGTAACATAGTTCAAGAAGAAACATAGTTGATCATTTACGAAAAGCCTAAGGACTAAACGGTGTGAGTTTCTCTCCTCCAACCAACTTAAGAAGTCATCAGACACAGGGCAGACTTGGAGCGTTTCCAGGTCAATTAGAGTGTTGTTTACTGTTTTCATTAAGTAGTTTAATATAGATGTAAGTTTTATTATATTTATATTACATTGTTTAATTTTAGTAAATATATTAGATTGTTTAATTTCAGTAATGTTTATTTCTTTTTCATAAAATATTTATATTTATATTTAGAGTGTTGTTTACTGTTTTCATTAAGTAGTTTAATATAGATGTAATATTTATTATATTTATATTACATTGTTTAATTTCAGTAAATATATTAGATTGTTTAATTTCAGTAATGTTTATTTCTTTTTCATAAAATATAAAATAAAAGAAGAGATTCTTGGCTGTCCTAAGTCAATGAACACATGAGTTTTGCAGGTTTTAATTAAATCTGTAGTTTGTTTATAGTGTATATTTGTGAATAAGAAATATTATAACTGATAATTAGATAGTTGATTTGAGTTATTATGATAGTAATTAGTAGTTTTTAGATAGAATAGTTAGAATAGTTTATATTTAATATATTAGTTCATTTTCTTTGTTAGTTTCTAGTTTCCTTTATTTTAAGTTAGTTTCTTATATTTAGTTATAGTTAGTTTGTTTTATTTATTTTAGATTAGATTACTTAGCTCAAATCAATTCTCTCTTTGGTTTTCATAGAAGACCTTAGTGCGGCCAACGGAGCCGTTAAACTCGTTAGGGTGGTCCATTCCAAATGGCTTGGGTTATTTAGACAACCCCAGACCAGTTCCACTCTCCCAGATGATGAACGATCGATTTCGCCCGTCAACAAATGGCACTAGAAGGAGGGCCAAACTAAATTGATGGCACGAGGTGGTCGCAAGACTCCTCCACCCCCTAATCGCTCCCCTATAGTGACTAGAAGCCATTCATTAGATAGTATCCCCCCTCAAACAACAACTACCTCAATCGAAGATCCTCCGATCACAGTTGAGCCAACAACCCCTAATCCTACAGGTGGTGATATACAAGAAATTTTGGACAATATCTTATCAAATCAAATAAAGCCTTTGCTAGTCTTAGGAAACCAAATCGTCCATGGGGTCAACCTTTAGACTTCTATGAAGTCACAGAACAATTAGGTGATATAGACCTTACTGTGAATCCTACAGATCCAAACACAAATCCTGCTGCAAGAGGATCTGGGATACCTCCTTCACCACCTCCCTCATCGCCTTCTTCTTCTGGAGGAGATTCCTCATCTAATGAAGGCAAATCACCTTCTCGTCCTTCCACACCTAATTCCCTAATGGAAAACCAGAACAATCCTGCTAGACCATGGTTGAACCAGGATTTTGTAGCTGTACTTGGAGCCCAACATCCTTTACCTAAGCACCTGAAGAAATGGCTTCCTAAGTTTCATCCCGATTCAAAACAGATAGTTGAAGATCATATCAAAAAATTTATGTCAGCCATCAAACTTCGTAACGTTGAACATGAAGATGTTGTATGTAGGTTGTTCCCTTACACCTTTGAGGGTAATGCATCCACTTGGTAATTTTCCCAACAACCTCACACTATAGTATCTTGGGAACATTTTGAGTCATTCTTTTTGGAAAAATTCGGAGATGGCAAACCTCCAGAAGTTTTAGTCATGGATGTTTCAAACTTAAAAATGAATGCAAAAGAAAGAGTTAAAGAATTTAATCAAATATTTTTAACACTTAAAAATCGAATCCCTGCAGACTCTATGCCTGCTGAAAGACTTGTAATAGCTTACTACACTAAAGCTCTACATCAAAGTATAGCTATTTGGGTGAAAAGATCCAAAAAGGCCACGTTGTTAGAAGCCTTCGAAGAGGCTACGCAAATTGAAAAAGGAATTCTTAGTCTTAAGGATTCTTCTAGCAACGAAACTGAGACTGTTTCTTCTTCCAAGAAGAAGATTGAAATTCTCCCTAGACCTACACAAAACAAAACACAATCCGAAAACTCTGATTTGGAAAACTTAACCAAAGTTGTACAAAAGTTATCTAATCAAGTCATAGACTTAAAAAGGTCGATCGAGGAAGCCTCTTCGAGCAAAGGACCCTACACACCTCCTTTCTGAAAGCCTTTCCCAACAAATCAGCCTAATCCAAACTCTAAAGGATTGAACCTAGAAAGTTTGCAATGTGCTCTACAGACAATTCTAGGAGCCCAAGATGACTTGATCCCTCCTAAAATTCCTCAAGAGGAAGTCAAGCAGGAAACAACTCAAGAAGAAGAGTCTTCTCCAAATATCTTTGGACATTTCTCGGATAGTATCTTTCAAGCCAACTTCGAGACTGTTCACCCTTATAACACTAGGAGCAAGACATCAAGTAAACCTTTTGCCAATAATACCACAAATCCCCCCCAAAAGCCATCTAAATCAGTAGAAACTAAACAAAGTTATGCTAGCCCTAAATTAGATTATGATGTTGTTGAAGATCTTAAAAAATTGCGGGCTAACATTTCTATTTTTGAGTTGTTGAAATTTCCATTTTTGTTAGAGAAGATGTTGCAGAATATTGTAGACAATGGCAAGAATGGTAATTCAAATGGTAATAAGGTTGTGCAAAGTAAATTTCCGCAGAAGACTTCCACAAAAAATAATCCTGATCCTCAAGATAAATGAAGCCTTCCTGTACCAAATGTAAATAATGTTAATAATGTAAATAACACAAGCAATGTAGATAAAGTAGCATTAGAAATCGCGAGTAAGAAATCACAAACTACATCTCTAAATACTCGCAAGAATGTACCTCCTTTTCTTTTAACTTTCAAAATCTTCAACAGAAATGTTCATAATTGTATGGTTGACTCGGGAGCATCGTCAAACGTGATGCCTTGGTCAGTCTGCCAAAAGATTAATGCTGAAGTAGAACCATCTTCTTTGAAAATTATACAACTTGATAGAACGGATGTTAAAGTCATAGGCGAACTAAAAAATGTATTGATAAGATTATCGTCTAACCCAAAGGTTCATCAAGTTATTGATATAATTGTGGTGGATATTCCATAAGTGTATGGTGTGTTTTTGAGCAGGGACTGGTCAGAGCAGCTACATGGTTACTTCGCAACAGACTGGTCTCACTTATGGCTTCTAGAAAATGGTAAGCCCAACAAGATCAGGGTGAATCGTGAGCGTTACCTCAACTTCACGGTAACAGACTTAAATGAACCCAATGAACCATATACACCTTTGGTAGATTCACCTGAAGTCCAAGGGATGGACACCTTCTTCGTAAATTTCATGGTTGAAGTTTCACCTATCAACAATTCGCAACAACACTCCGAGATCAAATTATGTACGCAACCAACAGCTCTTATCCAACAGTCTGGTGAGCCCAATGAAAATCAAATTTGGTATTTATATTTCGACGGTTCCAAGTCTAAAGAAGGAGTTGGTGCAGGCTGCATCATCATTGATCCGGCAGGTAACAAAACATTATTGGCTTATAGATTAGAATTTGAATGTACTAACAACATTGTAGAATATGAGGCTTTATTACAAGGTCTCAAAAAATCCTTGGACATGCACATTCAAAATCTAATTGTATTCGATGACTCTGAGATAGTGGTCAGGCAGGTGAGAAATTATATACATTGTCTTTCCCCGCATCTCAAATGTTACCAGTCTGAGGTATGGAGTTTAATAAACAAATTTTCTTCTTTTAATATAAATTCCATTACTAGATTAAATAATACCGAAGCAGATCTACTTGCTAATGTTGCCTCTAAACTTCTTCCTGCAGAAGGCTTATCTCCAAAATCATTCTCCGTGGAGCTATTGTCTCGACCATCTGTTCCTGACAATATCATGAAATGGAGAGTATTTGATGATGATCAACAGATCATTAACTTTCTGTACAGGGAGGAAACCTTTCAAGGTGTTGTGATAGATGAACAAACAAACAACGACAATTTGCATGACTTTACGGTAATACCTAATCTGAAACCTCCTGAAGCTCTATTGGACGCGGTAAATTCCATACCCAAATCTGTTGCTAGATTAGAAAAGTTTTATGATTTTGAAGATAAATTTAAAAAGACGGTCAATTGTAAAACCAATAGCTCCTCGTTGTCTTATGAAAAAGTCAATTTAGGAACTAGTGAAAACCCTCAATGTATCAACTTAGGCTTGGGATATTCTAAGCAAGAAAAAGTTGCTTTTGTTAAATTATTTAAAGAATTTAAGGATGTATTTTCTTGGACTTACGAAGATATTAAAACATTCGATCCTAATATTATACAGCATGTCATCCCGATGAAGCCCCAAACCTTTCCCTTCCAACAGAAACTGAGGAAAATGCATCCTAAACTAGAACCGACCATACAAAAATAATTGAATAAACTCCTAGGTGATAAAATAATTTTTCCTGTTAGACACACCCAATGGGTATCCAACCTCGTCCCAGTGCGGAATAAAAATGGGGAAATTCGACTTTGTGTCGATTTTCAGAACCTCAACAAAGCATCTGATAAAGATAATTATCCTGTCCCTCCCATGGAATAGATACTTCAACAAGTATCTGGTTCCAAGAGGCTATCCTTATTGGATGGTTTCTTTGGATATAACCAAGTCTTGATGTCTCTGTCAGACCAATTAAAAACTTCCTTCCGTACTCCGTGGGGCACTTATGCTTACCGCAAAATGCCCTTTGGAATGATTAATGCTGGTGCTACCTTTCAGAGAGAAATGTATATTTCTTTCTGAGGCTTGATCAATCACTCCATAGTAGTCTACTTAGATGATGTGACCATTTATTCCAGAAACAAAGACGATCATTTAGCTCACCTACGAGCCGTTCTGCTACGATGTCATAAATACGACATCTCCTTGAACCCTAAGAAGTCCATCTTTGTAGTAGAATAGGGTAAATTACTAGGATTCATTGTGTCTAGTGATGGAATGATTGTTGACCCCAAGAGGACCCAATTTATCGCTAAAGTTCCCCCACCTACCTCAAAAAAATCCATGCAGTCTTTCCTAGGGCAGATTAACTTCATGAGAAGATTTGTCCCCACTTTCTCCGAAATGGTCAGGCCTCTCCAGAACTTGATTAAGAAAGACACCCAATATCACTGGGGACCCAGAGAAAACCAAGCTTTCAATGCTATTAAGAAGGCCATAAGAGAAGCTCCATCTCTCATGAGCCCCGATTTCTCTAAAGATTTTACACTCTATACTTTTGCCTCTGATCGTTCCTATGCCGCAGTCCTAACTCAGAAGAATTCCGAGAACAACGAAGTGGTCATCACCTTTATGAGATCTTCTTTCAAAGGCGCTAAACTTAATTACCCAACATTCGATCGACAAGCCTACGCTATCTTCAAGGCAGTTAAGCATTTCTGGTCTTATCTTTTGAAGTCAAGGACGAAGGTCATTGTCCCTTACCCTACCGTTAGGAACTTGTTAGTGCAAAAAGAGTTAGGAGAGAAAAGAGCCAACTGGGTCACCTCCTTGCAGGAATATGACTTGGAAGTCACCCCAGATCAGATCGTGAGAGGCCAAGGGTTGTGTAAGTTGGTAGTTGATTCAGAAACTGAACAACAAGAAGATAGTGATACGTCAATCCTAGAACAACAGGATCAAAGTTTGATTTGTTGCACACAAAACCTAGTGAGTCCTTGGTACGACGATATTAGACACTGTCTTCAGCATGGATTAGCACCCCATCACCTTGACCCTGCCAAGAGAAGAGCTTTGAGACTAAAGTCTACCTCCTTTCATCTAGTTAATGGTATACTGTTTCGTGAGAATTTTGATGGCGTACTGATGCATTGTCTTGAAAAGGACGAAGTAGAGAAAGTCTTACTTGAGTTGCATGTAGGAGAAGCTGGTGGTCACTTCAGTGGTGATACCTCTACTCATAAAGTCTTAAGAGCTGGTTATTACTGGCCAACTCTTTTTAGAGACATCCACACCTTGTGCCAAAAATGTATCATTTGCCAGAAAGCATCAGGGCGATTGCAAAAACCAGCCTTTCCCTTGCAACTCGTTACAGTCGATTCTCCTTTCCAGCAATGGGACCTTGATATCATTGGTCCTATTAACCCTCCATCCTCACAACAACACAAGTATATTGTGACATCCATTGATTACTTTACTCGATGGTCTGAAGCAGTCGCGCTAAGAACTG
The DNA here is from genome assembly GCA_000966675.3 of Picea glauca. Taxonomy (NCBI): domain Eukaryota; kingdom Viridiplantae; phylum Streptophyta; class Pinopsida; order Pinales; family Pinaceae; genus Picea; species Picea glauca. The sequence continues at coordinate 284,570 of JZKD02S0129187.1, forward strand.
TTAACACAAGTCAGGTGATCGCTTTTCTTAAATCGAATATCATCACCCGTTTTGGTATCCCTAATTGTCTAGTCTTTGATAACGCTTCATACTTTTCCTCTCTTGAGATGAGTGAGTTTGCCTTAGAAAAAGGAATAAAGCTGAAGTACTCCGCTAGTTATTACCCTCAGGGTAACGTCTTAGCAGATTCAACTAACAAGAACTTGATCAAGATTATCAAGAGAACCGTGGCTGAAAATCATAAGAACTGGCACAATGTGCTACTTAATGCACTGTGGGATGATAGGGTAACACCCAAAGATGCTATAGGTAATTCCCCCTTTTTTCTCCTTTATGGCAGAGAAGCCATTTTGCCACCTCATATTCTTCTTCCTTCGCTCCAATTGTCACAAAAAGTTCAAGAAGAAGAATGTCCCCCTTTAGAAAGCTGTATTAATGATTTGATGAAGTTAGAAGAAGTAAGAACCCAAGCCAAGCGTAAATTAGATCAACATCAAAAACTGATTAAAAGCTGGTTCGATTCTAATTCTGCTTCTGATAGAAATTTTGAAGTAGGCGATCTCGTCTTAAAGTGGGACAAACCACACGAAGGGCAGGGTGAACACACCAACTTTCAAAATTTGTGGCTTGGGCCATTTTTGATTGCTGAAAAGTTGGGTCCTAGTTCCTTTCATTTGCAAAATATTGAAGGACAGCCTGACACCTATCCGGTGAATGGCCAAGCCCTGAAAAGATACTTTGTTTGATTTTTATCCTTGTATATTATGTAAATATTTCCTTTTGTTTTTATTTTTTTCCTTTGTTTCCATTTTTTATTTTGATTTGATTGATCAGTTTGGTGTGTTTTGAAACATATGCATGCGTGTGCACTGAGCCATTCAGACAAATACCATGGGAAAATCTCTTCGCTAAAATAACTTCTGAAAAGTTGTACGAACATCAGTGATATATTTCTAAAAAATGAAAATGATGTTGGAAAATTTTGTTTGAAAGAAGTTTACTATTTCAATCTCTAAGTGAAGTTTGTCATGAGCATCTTTATCTTTTTACGCTGTCCCTTTTCTATAAAGGAATGACTCAAAAAAGGATGTCTCCCTGTCAAAGTAAGTGTTTTAGAAATAAAACATTTCTGGAGCTCAATAAAGGATAGTGTTAAAAAATTCTGATGAGGTCTGAAAAATATGATAAAATATCTAGATTTTTCAGCGTCACCCCGCTCAAGTATCTATAAAAGAAAAACAAAATAAAAATATTAATAAGAGCTATGGGAAGTGTTTGTAAACCCGTCGGGATACTGAACAGGTCTGCTGGCAGCGTGTAAATGCAAGCATGGTGCCAAGACAACTTCCCTGGGGTACTGAATAGGCCTGCTGGCAGTGAAGCAATGTCGGGTAAATGAAAATCTGTAAAATTATAAGAAACCTCTTTGAAAAGTCCTTTATGCTGATCTAGAACCTCTTGACAGGATACAGACGTCCGAGTGGGTTAAATGGAAACCCTGTCGAGGCTATGGACGCCTGCTGGCAGCAGTGGCCATGTCAACAGTATTGAAGATTTTATCATAAAAATCATGACTTGATGATCTTGAGACTGTTATTGGTTTGCATCTTTTGAAACATCGCTGAAAATATAGTAGATGATGATGTGAGTACGCTTTTTTGGTTGTTGTTTTAAGTCGAATTTTTCTTTGTTGTCCTGATCTGAATTCATTTCTTTTGACAGAGATAACTGCTTCTCCCAGTGTGTTGCCATTGTTGGAAGCCAATTCAATTTTTTTTTTAATTGCCCTAAAAGATGCCTACACCTACTTGTCCCCTAAATGACAAGTCATCGTCGCATTTTTCAACTAGACATTTTATTCATTTCTTGCGATAATTGCAATTTGATTTCGATTCAGTTTTCACAACTGAAAGTGTGAAAACCATTTCATCATTATTTAGACTGTTATCATCTGCTGAAAGGCACTTACCTTTGGTTTTCTATTAAGTGGCTGGAGTATTCTTTCAAACTATATCCATTTATATACTCTTACATTGATTGCGCATTTTGATTAATGAGATTTTGAGCATATTGAGTTATGGGTTATATTTGATTTCATAAGGGTCATGATTGATGTTGGTTTTATATGATATGATCCTTATTGTTTTAAACCTTTGACTTGTCGATTTTACAAAATCTTTGGTCATAATGTTTTATAAGACYTTGATTATTTATTATGCTATGAGCGCATGATCAATATATGAGTTTTGATTTGTATGGCAAAGGTTTGAATTATAAACCCCGATCGGGTAAACTTTTTGTTTGATAGTCGGAATTTATAGCACAATTGGATTAACATTGGTTTAAACGTTTGTTTTTTATTTAATGATTAATACGATGGTGCGTTGGTAAAACTTTTGGATTTCATGTTGGATTGAAATATAAACTTGGCGCATGAATATAACATATGGTTTTGGTTCTACATTTGATTAATGGAACGTTGATATGGTTATACACCAATTTGGGTTGGTCGATTAATATGTTTTAAAGGTCATGATTACTAATAGAACAACATTGTACTCAGCCATTAATACACTACATGACGGTGGTAATCCCACCACCTTCACACACATTACATTGATTCATTCCCCTTTGAGCACTTGCAGCTATTAAGCCCTATCGTTTTTACTCCTATGTTTTGTATTGTTCAAACCAAATCCTACTATGCACAGAAGCCATGGCTCCAGTTGTAAGGGCCGATCCCAACGGGTGCCAAGCATTGTTGATGTTTGATGGTGCTTATAGCGACCTAGAAAATTTTGGGTGTCTCCCATTCATAAGGAAATTTGATGGTTATAACCCTAGCGTGGCTCGACAATTTGCGTTATCATTCGATGGCTACCAAGCCAAAGTTGGAGATGTGCAACTTGAGATTAATGAAAAGTTTCTTAGCTCAGTAACCAGTCTACCTGTTACGAGACAGAAGTGGTCGAAGAGTTGCAAGGTGGATGATGTCCCGTGGACATTTCTATTTCAATCTCGAATGGTGAAATCCTGCGACAAAGGATTGCCTGCAAAAATGTTAAAACAGCGCTGGCATGACCTGCTAATGATAATCAAGCAATTCATTACTTGTGAGGGCAGGTACGGGTTCATTTTCTTGTTTCACCTTCGTCTATTGATGGTTTTTATGGGTTTTGAACTCAGCATGCCCCACTACCTACATAGAAGTTTGTTCAAGATGGATAAAAGGTACAAGTGCAACCAGGCCGATACCAACCTCTTCCATTTGGGATTAATTAAAATGATTATGGTTTATGAGTTAGGGTTACGTCGTGATTGTTGGGATGATTTTCTCAATCGTAATGGCCTTGAAGAAACAAACCCTCCACAGGTTGATAAACCTATGGTGACCGAAACCCATCCTATTCCCCCTGTGCCTTACAGTGTTTTTCTACCCAAACCTCTACCCGACCCACCTACGAACTTGCCTATGGCTGTGACCAAACATGTCGAAATTGCTAAACCCAAAGCCAAAAATCCTAAAGCTAAAACTGGTGCTAATTCTAAAGGCAAGAAAAATGCTCGGTTAATCTCTCGCATGGCGAGAAATAAACATAAAACCCCTGCCAACTCTGAGCCTATCGTGGTCAACAAAGACTCTGATTCAGAGATTGAAAATTTTCTCACTGACGAGTATCCTTACTTAGAAGGATTGTGTGACAAACCTCCTTATGAATTTGTCAAGAATTTACCACCTTGTCTGTGGGATGATCCTAATTTTCCTGGCATTGAACTACCTTGAGGAACCCTTGGTGAATGGTCGAAACCCTCGAATGCTCAAACAGTTGTTCCCCCATGCGAACAATGTGGGTTATGGTTGGAGAGATACTACTTAGATGTGTCGATTTTGCAATCTAGAATCCATGCTTTTGAAGAACAAGTGGCAAAGCTCACTGGTCATAATGTGAAGGTGCAACACACGGAAAAGAAGCAGCGAACGACTGGTTCAATTACGTTCAAGAATGTCGAGTTGGACACGGAAATTGTCAATTCAAAATTGGCATATCCTCGACAACCTCACTGGTATAACTTTCACCCATTTATATGGCACATTCATAAACTCTGTGTACATCATCGACTGCTATGTTACATAAACATGCATTGTTGTATATAACTTGTTTTGGTAAATCAAATTTTGTTGTTGGATTTGGTCTTGATTCTATTAATCATAATATGGATTTGATTGTTTTGAATCGATTGCGATTAAATGTTCTGTTGCATCTATTATAGACAAGCTGTTTTGCATTTCAAATCTTGAGACACGATTTATGCTGTGATCTGAATTGATTATGAGACACATGGTTATCTGTTGCAATTTTATTTACATGTGGCTTTGACCAGCCTGGATACGATTTGGATTTTGTTTAAAAAAAGATTTTGTTTTATATCAAAAATTGATACAAATCGTAACAATCATCCAACTCCCAGCCAGTCAATTCGTTGAGGCTAGTCGACCCTGGTCTTTTGTGAATTGGAATGACAGTGTGTTTTCAGTTACGAATGGATTTGAAAAAAAAATTGATTATGCCCAAGATGATGAATTTGTCTATAATTGACTCAAACCCTATTTTATTTGATTGTCGCCTAGCTTATGGTTATCATTGTTGTTGTTCGATCTTGACTATGTCACACCCAGCAGATGAAACCTATGGTGATCTTTGGTTAATACTGTTACGCATGTTTCGTTTTGAGTATATTGTAATAGTCTTCGCATATTTGATTACAACAGACTCTTATACATAATCTCTATATCCGGTTGATTGAAACGACGTGAAATCTATGTATATTGCTACAGCTGTAACATATATTTTGTGTTCAATGATATCGATTATAGTTATGCTGTGGAAAATCTTATTTGATATGGTTACTATCATGTTCGATTATGATTGTTTTTATTACGATTATATTGTATCTCATTCGATTTGATTCACTATTTAATTTCGTTTGATAGGAAACAAGCCTGTCAAAGTTTGACCATGTTTTATGGTAACCAAAAACAGAGCATTCTTTACTCTGTTTCAATTGTATTTATTTTGATATGATTTGATTTAAATGATAATTTCACTTGAACTATTAGTAATTCGTTTGGAGTATTATTAAAGGATGATTTGATTTTATTTTATTTGATTGAGATCTGGTCCTGTTGGCTATTCTTGACTAGCTACAGAATCAGATGATTCTGTAGCTAAGTCTATGGAGTCAATTTTTTATTGTTTTCTTAATAAAATATCCTTCTAATTTGATCTTTGTGTTCTATTGCAGGCAAATTCGAATTGGCAATAGATATGATGAGCAGTTAGGGGATGTTTTACAGATTCTACTTGCATTTTGTTTCCTTATCTTAGGTGATTTTGGGATATCTCCCAGATTGTGTAAAACTATTTGATATTATCCACAAGGAAGTTTTACCTTGTGAAGAAACCTATATATACTTATGATTTTTGTAATAAGGTTCATCCTCAGTGGTGGGAGAAAAAGGATATGGAATTCTGACACAAACTGGAGCAGAATTGGTGTTTTGTCATAGCTTTTACTTTTCAATATATCAACACTGTGTTTCATGTTTTGTATATCACGTTGTTTATGGTTTATGATTACTTTTGCTATCTAAATCAAATGCAAATGATATAATTTTATTACTGTTATCCATATCTTGTTTCTTCCAAATCGATAAAAGACATAACAATTGTTAGTTCAGTTTTTGAATGATAGTTTTATCTTCTTCATAAATTGAATTGTTATATATAAGTTTTCTGCATAACAGGTTTCCCTTATTGCAGGAATTTATAATCAGAAGATTGTTATGATTATCTTTTATGTCTTGTTTGTCCTGTAACATACTTCAAGAAGCAACATAGCTGATCATTTACGAAAATCCTAAGGACTAAACGGTGTGAGTTTCTCTCCTCCAACCAGCTTAAGAAGTCATCAGACACAAGGCATACTTGGAGCATTTCCAGGTCAATTAGAGTGTTGTTTACTGTTTTCATTAATTAGTTTAATATAGATGTAAGTTTTATTATATTTATATTACATTGTTTAATTTCAGTAAATATATTAGATTATTTAATTTCAGTAATGTTTATTTCTTTTTCATAAAATATGATATAAAAAAAGAGATTCTTGGCTGTCCTAAGGCAGCGAACACATGAGTTTTGCAGGTTTTAATTAAATTTGTAGTTTGTTTATAGTGTATATTTGTGAATAAGAAATATTATAACTGATAATTAGATTGTTGATTTGAGTTATTATGATAGTAATTAGTAGTTTGTAGATAAAATAGTTAGAATAGTTTATATTTAGTATATTAGTTCCTTTTCTTTGTTAGTTTCTAGTTTCCTTTATTTTAAGTTAGTTTCTTATATTTAGTTATAGTTAGTTTGTTTTATTTATTTTAGATTAGATTACTTAGCTCAGATCAATTCTCTCTTTTGTTTTCATAGAAGACCTTAGAGCGGCCAACGAAGCCGTTAAACTCGTCAGGGTGGTCCATTCCAAACAGCTTGGGTTATTTAGACAACCCCGGACCGGTTCCACTCTCCTAGTTGACGGACAGTCAATTTCACCCGTGAACACTCAGTTAGGGGGAGAAACCCCAGATGGAAAGATACCTTTTTCCATTGATGACAAAGGGGGAGAGATCTATAAGATGTAGAGGACATAGGCATGATTCCAGGGGGAGCAATGGTCACAAATATACAAAGGATAGAATCATGGTTCCTGGGGGAGCATGAGTGATATCATTTCAGTATTGCATCAGAGAGTTTCCATACATGCCAACGGGGGATATTGTTGATTAAGGTTGGTTTTCATTGATGTCAACCCTTGAAAAAAGTATGGTAGTGAATTCTGGTAGCACAATGGTTTAGGTAATGGAACCAAGGTTTTTCCATGTATATTGGTATGAGTTTCAATATATTTGAATGTAATACTCTTCTATATACATAGTACATGTCATGCCATTTCTGGTGGTATGTGGAACGTCACATAACTCCTCACAGTTTGAGAGTTATGGCCTTACAAAGTTGGAGGACCCTCATATGTTGGCTTGAATCCCCAAAAGGTCAAAGAAGTTAAAGAGCTTGCAAAGAAGAAATTGTTATTTAAATGAAAAAGTAAAGTGACAATGTTAATAAGGATTATTTAAATAATAAAGTGAAGTGACAAAATCAAAGAAGATTATTTAAATGATAAAGTGAGGTGACAAAGTCAAGGATGAATATTTAAATGATAAAGTAATGGAGAACTTTCTAATTATGGAAAGTGGTTAACACTAAAAATGAGGAAAATAGGTTAAGTAACCTATAAATGGGTTAAATTACATAGAAATGGGTTAAGTGACCTAGAAATAGGTTAAGTGACCTAGAAATGGGTTAAGTGACCTAGAAGATGGAGAGTATAAATAAGAGGCAAGACTCTCTCATTTTACATCACAATTGAGAATATTGAATATMTATAKGTGAATGACATAACTAAAGGACATCTAAGCCAWATTTCAGAGGGGAGGTGRATATAAGAAGGTCAGAATTCAAGGGAGGATAAATTATTTTGATGATGCYTTCTAAGGTATGTTATTTACAGGTCATCTCACCATTTTCRCAATAATTTTTTTTCTAGAATGATTTAKRCCACGAAAATTGATAGTCCATTAAGGAAACATATTCARTTATCTRTGGTAAAATATTMAACTTGTGGGTCGTTGCATTTTTTGAGTTACACTCTRTGGAAAATAGGGTTTGTGGCTAGTCYTGAAACTAGTCYAAAACAACCRTTTTGGGTAAAAACATCATAAATTMTTCATAACAGATCCAAATTAAGTAAGAMCAAATTTGTTAGTTATATTACAGTCTTTAGTATGTTATKTAACATTTTAAGATCCATTCAAMAAATATTCCATGTGGGGTAGGCTCTACMAGGTCTCTCTCTAGAATAAGTCAGAATTYARCAAGGTATGCCATTTTTTCTATAACTCCTTTTMTGAGAGGTTYCAAGTAGTGAMACCTAGAGGAATTGCATAAAACAAACTAAAGAACATTTTGTATTATTTTCATATTTTTATTCATTATAGTTACATAGTTATGATTATTTCAAGTTAGGGTTGTTGACTAATCCCAAACTAGTCATGTGAGACTAAAGAAAAGTTTGATGAAAAAGCTAGTCTCTTGTTTCAAAATTTAAGGAAGGTTTGCAGGTATGTGATTACATACAATAGGTCTATTATAGATTTACATATCATATTTGGATGATAAAATTGATGAGGGATTTTGGTTAAGGTACATGTTGGGTACATGGTTGAGACAAGTAGTTGATGGGTTGGCACATACATGAGGTGTATAGTTGATGATGTTGGTACATATTGATGAGTCATATTTGATGAGTAGTTGAAACATGATTGGTACATACTTGTTACATGTTTGGATGCACTTTTTTATGGTACATGTTGATTACAGGTTGTTTGGAACAGGTTGGTGCATTGTTGATGCACTTGTTTATGGTACAGGTTGATTACAGGTTTAGATACAGGTTGATGCATGGTTGATACATGGTTCATGTTTATTGGTACATGTTTACAATGATATATCTGACAGTGATAGTGTTATAGTGGTTCCATAATTCTACTTCTACTTCAGGGCAGTTGGAAGGGGAAAGGACATGTGGTTGTATCCACCTTCCGGTTGTAGCCAAAGAACATAGGGGGTTGTCGAGTCCTTCTAGTTTTAGCCAGAGAGTAGGGGATTTGGAGCTTCCTTTAGGTTGTAGAATGAGAAACAAGGGTGTTATAGATTCCTTCCAGTTGCAGCTGAAAAACAAAGGAATTCGGTGCTTCCAATGAATGTAATTCTTCAAGAGATTTAATAAAAATCATTCTGTGGTTTTCTCTATCTTTGGGTTTCCATGTAAAACAATGGTGTACTATTTATGTGTATGATTGTTCAATTGTTCATCGCTTATTTACTCTACAGTTATTAGATGATAATGATACATTTATATAACACTTGGATTATATGGTTAAAAATGATTAAATTTCTCTATTACTGATTCAACACCACTCTCAATAATCCAACACTTTGAATATAACTAACTAATCAGAAAGACAAGGAGAAGGATGAAAGTGTGATGCACCTTATTCTGATGTTTTTCCTTGTTGTTCCAACTTGAGCTTGATCTCCAATATCCTTAGAATTGTTTGACACTGTAATGCAATCGAAGACGAGACATAGAACTCCTACTCTACTCTATAATATTAGTCCAATAAAATCCATCTATAAGACAAACATATGTAAAAAGACATAGGTTATAAGGAAATAGGCCAAGCAATATATTAATGAGAACTCTTAAATAAATTCTTACAAACTATATATGTAGTTGCAACAACTTCCCCAAGTTCTCCTCATCCAATCCTTGCACAAAGATACCAAAATTATACGTTTGATATCCTAAAGCTTTCTCCCGAGACCATAGGTTTGATACATCGAATATGTATCCTTTTTTATATCATAAGTTTTGTATCTCTAAAATCATATATTCTCCCCTTCTCCATGGAAATACCTCATTATATATGATTTGGAGGCTTAACCTCCATGGAGAGGATCAATCATCAGATCCACTAAAAGGGAATCTGAAAGATATTTAATGAGAAAATATTTTTTAAGGATTTTAGGGAGGAAATATATCTCAAGTATTTTAAGGAGGAAATATTTCATACATCCATGAGATCATCCACCTTCCCTAAAAAATATGAAACCAAATGTGAGGTGGATTCTCACACTTAATTAATTTATTTTTAATGAATATTAATAATAATTCATGAGCACTTGCCCAGATGGGTGTAGACGGATTGAAAAGTGCCATGTAAATGGAAGAAAATTTGTAAAAATGAAGTCTCATGTTTGATTCTCACCTGGATTTACTCGTGCACCATTCTTGCGGGCTGGGTGGTTGCACCTGGGGTTATAGTTGTAGACGACGAGGATTGAACCTATGTCACGCGAGTACGAGAACCACCAGTGGATGATTCCCCCAGTACAAAATAAATAAATAAATAATTCATGAGCAATTGGTATTTTGGCCTTCATGTAATATATCCCTCCTCAACATTGACTAGGGATTGTGACATAGGTTATTCCATGGTTTCAAGGTGTATGAAACACTTATATGACACTTACGACACTTAGGGTGAGGTACCTAGGTGTGCAAATTTCTTTTGTAACATAATTCCCCCTAAAGTGTGAGGTTAGAACAGAAAATGATGGCCGGAACACTTTACAAATATTAAATGCAAGGGTGTGGATTTGGAGAACCTGGAAGAAGATACAAACAACCATCAAACAATATTAAAAAATGTTCCATTTTCGAGGAAGGAATACCTATGCTCGGAACATGAGATCACTCAAAACATGACCGCCAACCAATAGACTGCGGATCTATGAAAAATATTTACTAAGGATATGGCCACCAAATATACAATGTGGATCCATACCTCCATGACATGAACTGATCGTAGCCACAAAAAAATACACAGTGGAGCTACGATATGATAAAATATAGCCACATACCAATACAATGTGGATCTATGTGACAGTATATACATCAACATGCTCAAATCATCTCCTTCATAGCCTGGGAAAAACTATTTAACAGAGTAAATGCTCAACCAAGGGTCTTTGTCCCAATCCCGATGGTGTATGAATCTAGCCATGTGAATAGATATTTTGATTTCAAACATGGTAGAAACCACTTGATTACCAGTGATTGAGGTAAACCATTAACAAGTGCAAAGGAAATAACCAATGATGTTAATGACTCCCAAGGTACCCTAGTACATTCCAGTGAATGTAAATAGATGACCTGAGTTTGAACATTCATGGAATCATCTTATTAGAGGTCAATGATGTAAACCTACTATTGGAGGTGAGGAGGCCTACCATTGAGGCATGCAGGTCACAAGGTACTAACTGGTTTCTAATTCTAATTCTTGGATGATGTGTTGAAGTCGAAAAAAGACTCGTCGAAGGAGGGCCTTGATGTATCCCCCATCAATGACAAAAAATTGACATAGGAAAGTGATATAATATGGTGAATCAAATGAGTATGGATTGACACAGGAAATGGAATCTGGTAATACTGCAGATGGATGGTTCGAACTGAAACTTCCCTTGAACATGATGAGGAATGGAAATTGACTTGGAAACATTGAATCGACGAGTAACAAAATGTAATGTAATGATAATAAGAGAACTGTTTGATTAGATGAAAAAGTATTGTGACACATGGAATTGGTATGACTCAAAGAAAAGAATATTACCCAACTGTAAGATGAGACGCAAACAGGTGCCATTTTCAAGGGCAAAAAAAGATACCATAAAGGATTCTAAAAAACTTGACCCACTTCCTTGAAATTTCGCCCCCACCTAGATAGATGAGTACTCCTTTCGTTTTTAATGATCTTGAGGAGGATAACAGATGCTCGACACAACTCACCTTCAGTAAGTCCCTCTTCCTTTTTTTAAAGAAATGGAAAAAGTAAGGTTTTGTCCCCATATGTTCCCTTCAATGTGTAGTTTAGCGAGTCCAGAGAAGGAAAACTCCATGGTTTTTCATGTTTAGATAGTCTAAAAAGAACTTAAAGGGAACTCCAAGGTTGTCCTTTTTTGTAATTTTAGTATTGCAAGGAAGAAAAAGAGATAAACTACCACTTGAAGGATGCCCTTTCAAACCTTTTAACGAATGTGAAAGGAAGCAATATCACTCGACAATATTTTCATGTTTAGAGAGTCTGAAAAGAGCTTGAAGGTGACTCTAAGGTTGTCCTTTTTCGTAATTTTAGTCTCGCGAGGTGGAAAAAGAGATAACTTACCAATCAAAAGATGCCCTTTCAAACCTTTTAATGAGTGTTAAAGGAAGCAATATCACTCTACAATATTTTCATGTTTAGGGAGTCTGACAAGAGATTAAAAGAAACTCCACGGGGTTCCTTTTTCGTATAACCTTTACAAGTCCAAAAAAGTAAAAGTCTACTCAGTTACATTCTCATGTAGTTACAAGCACGCGAAAGAACAAATACTAAGTTCGGTATTGGTATTATTTTTACACAATATTGAAACAAAATTAAACTTATTCTTGTAAATTCCCAATGTAATTTCCAAAGGTTGGGATACCCATGGATGGTTGGTACTCTACCCCTAGCTTGAAAAGATAGTGGCATAACTCTAGAATGATAATCAAAGGCTGGAGACATGCCCCACCAAGCTTCATTTCATTCGTTGACTTTGAGGTTGTCACCAATTTATCTACTAGATGGAGAAAAAGGATAAGGGTGGATGAAAGGAAGGTTCAAATACGAGACCTAATGAAAGACTCGACTCAATATCTATGAGATCTAGTGAAAGATTTGAATTGATAGGAGAGGTGATTGTTTCATTTCTTAACGAGCTTGACACATAAAAAGAACTATGATCATGGCTTTGGGTTCAATCCCCAAATTTATGTTTCATTTTTTAATGAACTTGCCACAGGGAGGAAAACTGTGCTCGAGGCCTCTATTTAATTTTATAACGAGCTTGCCACAAAGAATTGAAACTATGCTAAAAACCTTTGTTTCATTTTTTAACAATATTTCCACAGAGAATAAAATCTATGCTCAAGGTGTCGGGTTCAAACCCCATATTTTTGTTTCATTTTTTAACGAGCTTGCTGCATAGAGGAAAACTATTCTCAAGACCTCTGTTTCACTTTTTAACTAGCTTGCCACAAATAACAAAAACTATGCTAAAAACCTCTATTTCATTTTTTAACGAGATTTTCATAGAGAAGAAAAACTATGCTCAAGGTTCTGGGTTCAATCGCCATATTTTTGTTTCATTTTTTAACGAGATTGCTACATAGAGGAAAACTATGCTCATATCTTTTGTTTCATTTTTTAACGAGCTTGATATAGAGAGGAAAACTATGTTCAGGGTTTCTGTTGCATTTTGTAATGATTTTGATACAGAGAGGACAAATATGATTGTAGGTTCTTGATTGCGAACTCCAAGAGGATAATTCTCTAAAAGGAAACCATGTCATGGGACAAAGCTCGGTCATGGACTCCAAGAGATCTTCACTTGATGGAAGAAGCACACCCTAGAAGGAACACATGTCAAGGGCCACAATAGGGGTAAGGATATCATGCTCTAATAGCCCTATGAGACCGAGCTCACAGTGAGAGGCTCATATTCATTGATAGTTGAAGGCATCGGAGATAAAGACACATAATTGACATGTAGTGGGGGAGATATTGTTTTCATATAAGAACCGTTTAGGGAGGCCATTGGGTTGGTAATCAAGTCAGGACCAACAAATGAAAGTTGATCAATAGCCACAATTATTCCATCATTAGGGAAATATATCACACGAAAAAGAGTGGACACAATAGCTTTCATGGAATAAACATAATTTCTCCCAAGGAGTAAATCGAAATCCAAGGGGTCTTGAACTACCATAACATCAATAAAGATATTTTTTCCTCCCAAAGTTACGGGAAATTGAGGAAGGAATCATAAAGGGTGATTGGTTCTTTTGTTAAAAGATAATATATTCTGCATAACTAGTACAAGTTGAGGATAACCCAAAGCTTGCCAAGCAATAGAGGATGAAATACTAATGAACACACCTTCATCTATCAACATCTAAGGAACGTCTTGACCACAAACATGTACTGTAATATTGAAATAAATGTGAGAGGGAAGACGAGGTCCAGTTATCACACCCCAATAAAAAAGGATGGCCTCATTACTTGGAGGGGATTTCACGAGAGAAGGAGGAATACACCCCAACATGGTAGATTTTGTATCAACGAGTAAAACATGGAATGTATCAGGTTTACTCTCTAGAGGGAGAGTAGGATCGACCGATTATAGGATCAGATCGATGATTTGGGGTTTTTTTCCCTAGGGGGAGAATGGGATCGACGAATGGAAAGGGATCGATCATTTGGGTTTCACTTTCGAATGGGAGAGTGAGATTGAACAAGGATGGGATCAGATTGTAATACCCCTAAGGCCGAACCCAATTGTAAGTGTAAATGTACTTAAGCTGGTCAGATTTTTGATATCATTTTGTATGAACATTTCATGGCATAGTGCACACATGTATTGCGTAGTGAAATGATGAAGTGTGCACATTCCAAGATACCAGGTGCATCATCTTAATTGTGCAAGATTGTGAGGCCATCAAGCCTTTTTTTATATGTTATGTTTTATAGGCCGGTGAGCCATTTGTTATAAGTTAGGATGCTTATGTTTTGATTAGGCTAGAGAGTCTAGATGTTAAAGGCTAGTGCATCTATTTTTTTATATGTCTCATAATTAATATAAAATACATTGATGGGGGGCTAAACTCCATTGGTTAGGGAAAGGGAGGGGCCTAAAAAATCAAGGAAAAATGCTAAGCTAGGTAGCTTAAGATGAAAAGGAATATTATATTAATATTTCTTTAATCATAAAGTATGGATAATTATTTTATCCTAAGTTCTAAAGTGGGGATAAGTGGGCCAAAGTAGCTCCCAACATGGCAAGTGTCAAGTTGGGGACATGCATACATATTGTTGGGAATTAGTTCATTTCCTATCATCTTTTCCATCATTCATTCCATCATTCAACCATTATCCATGAGAATTCACACATCATTGATCTATTCTTCGTATCTTCATGACTGTATCTAAACCTGTATCCATAGCCATTTTGTGCTGGTGTACTTGGTTAGCTTGGGAGTTGGACTGAAGAAGTGGATTGTCAGGCCCATTGGATATTGAAGAGGTGGTTTTTAGGCTCATGATAAATTCTCTGGGTGAGAGAATTTTTGGGGAATTGATTTCCTAAAGGTACTAAACTACAACTACAGGGCTCTAAGACTTCTTGTTTGACCTGTTGCTGAAGACCTAGAAGTTGGGTAGCCAAAGGAATATTGAGCATAGAAGGGGTACACTTCCTGGGGTGGGACAACCATGTGGGGAATGAGGGACTGTAGGATGTTAGTTAAGTGAGCATCTGAGATAGAGTCTTTCCTATTTTCCATGAGCCTTTATCCTGGTTAGGAATCCCTTTACCCAGGTGGAGTTTAGTCCCAGTTCGGGGGTGACTCACTGTTGAGAGTGATGAACAATGTGGTCTAAGACTGGGAGGTTCATGGAAGTTCTACACGCAGTTGGTCGCATTCTTACCAAGATAAGTGCCAATAGTGTGATAAATTTACATGTTTTATTGTTATTTATGTGCTTATTTTTATGGGTTATCATATGTGCAGTTATAATTTTTTGTATATTTATGGGTAATTCCTTTATATGTTTCATGTATATGTTTATTGTTACTTTTGTGTGAATCTATGCATTTACATATGTATTTGGTTGTTTATGTTTTATATATAAAGCTTCCACAAGAGTTATGTGTGTATATATGTTTTAATTGCATGCATTTCAAGAAATATTTGTGTGGCATAACTCAGTTGGATGTTGGGTATGTTACAATATGTTTTGTAGAGAGAATGGTAAGATTTCTCTGGTGTAGTGTGGCCCATCATGGATGGTCGAGGATGTTACACGGATTGACCACTTTTTCAACTCGTTTAAATAAGGATGTGACCATATTGACTGCCTTATCAGCTAGACTAACCGATGAAGGGACCAGATTGATCTCTTTGGCACTCTTCATAGGAGGAGTGCAATTGACTGATGATGTAACCAGAGAAACCACTTTGTCACTCTTCGAAGCAGGAGTGGGATTGACCGATGACAAAACCAGATTGACCACTTCGACACTCTTCAGATGAAGGGTGGGACTAACTGATGATAGAACTGGATCAATGTTGGGCTCTAAAGATGTGCTAAAAATAGCCTCTATGCATCGGTCGAACATAGGCATTGGCATAAGCATTTTACTTGTTGGTTATGTAGTTTCTTACCATCCATTTTCAATACCCGACCTCTAGAGATGCAACACCTGCAAAGGAAAAACAAGCATAAAGGGAACGAAAATTGTTCTATTCAAATAAATGACACTTCCTGTAAACAAAACAACAATTGTAACAAGAGAACGCCAATCGTTACATTGGGCCTAACTAATGTTAAATTAATTGCATTGTAGTACTTTCCCAAATATCTAATTTGTCAACCCGGGGTTCATAAACTAACAAAGCACACGCAAAGTATATGCAAAATTGAAGTGGGACTAATCTAATCTAATGTTTAAGATATGACTAAAATTGAATCATTAATCTAATGCAGGAAATTGAAACACACGATTGAAATGAAATTGCATAAATGAAATTAATCTATGAATGGGAAATTGCGTAAACGAATTTAATCTAGGAATGGGAAATTGCAGAAATGAAATTAATCTAGGAATGGGAAATTGCGTAAATGAAATTAATATAGGAATGGAGAACTACATGAAGGAAAAGAAGATATAACATGTGAAGAGTTAAATGACAAAAAAACATATGTGAGGTCACACCAATGAAGCAATCTTAACTTCACTGATAGGCTCTTCTATTTTCTGGGAAGATTACAAGAAGCTAAAATTCCTTTGTTGAGGGAAGCCACCAAAAACATCATCCATTTTCAACCTACCAGTCCCATTGTTGAATGCCTGAGGCTTGTTGAAATGGGAATAGGCTACAATGGGTGGCTCTATAAAGTTAGTTTGGGAAGGGGAGCAAAAAGTGATGGATATAACAGAAACATCATTTGAATCTCGAGATGGATAGCCCACTCCCTGTCTACAAGGGAGGCCAAAGATGAGAGACTTGTCCTACTTTGGAGAGAGAGCAATTGGCCTAATGATACAATCATTATAGTTATTCGAAACATTTTCTATTGCATGTTTCCACGGAAGAAAAAATTATTTGATCTATGCTTCATGCATATATAGATGGCAAGTTATCATTACATATAGACTAAAACTAAATATGGGAAAAACACAACTTTTGTCCAAACAAGATTGTCTGATGAACACTGATAATCACATTGGATGGATTCTTAGAGCTTCTTATGAACCTAAACTCAGTAAAAACAAGTTGAATTACTTATATAATAAACCATATCTAAGAGTTTTTTCAACATGAACAACTGTGTTGGTGCACATTTTTATTACAAACATATATGATCACCAATGTGTGAAACTGCGTAGATCATTCCTTTTTTTTCAACGGTGGCTTTTTTCAAATAAGAAAAATAATCCTATTAGGTATAAGAAGCACACCCTTAACAACTATTTCTTTGAAGTTGAAGATGAACTGGACATTTCAGATGAATACCACATTTCAAAATATAATGCAAGTCAGAATTCCCAAAAAGACAAATATTAACTATGCCTAATATAATCAATAACAGGTACACCCTGTTTTATTAGTATAGAATTTTATTTTATTCATTGAGATAAAGAAAACAATGCCTAATTTTTTTATAAAACAAATTCATCCTTTGATTGTATATCAAAGTAATTGTTTGAAAGAGAGATTATATTAATATCCAGAAATACCTAAAAACTATTCTTAAAATTGCTAAGTGCATCCTGATAAACAGTAGCAAGGAGTGCATAAAGCTTCTCTGATCAAGGCCTATCACTACACTATCATAATACGAATAAGCCAAAAGGATTAAACTTGAACATCAAAATACTATTTTTAAAAATTAAAAGGAAAGGAATTTGGCCCAAATTTCTTTTGATAATGTAGTTTAAGACACCCAAATTATCTTTCTAAAACAAATTTTGTGTGGGTCATTGAAAAATCCAATCGATTTATTAGCCAAAAACACGATTTAAAGATCCACCATCTGGATGACAAAAGGGATTAAATCTGCTTATTTACAAAGTCATGAATGAACAGACAATCCAGGAGAAATTAATGGTTAATATAAGGTGAACATAGT
The DNA here is from genome assembly GCA_000966675.3 of Picea glauca. Lineage (NCBI taxonomy): Eukaryota > Viridiplantae > Streptophyta > Pinopsida > Pinales > Pinaceae > Picea > Picea glauca. The sequence goes on from JZKD02S0129187.1 coordinate 302,517, forward strand.
TAATGGTTATTGATGGTTCCAGTTTGCTCTGGGCCTTAAACTTTGGACACTATGCATAGAATTGTTTAATAGGAGTAGGCTGATTTCATATGATGTAGATAGTTGAGGATCTAATTCAGAAGGGGCTTTCATTGTACCCTTGATTTTTCCTCATCTTGGCAACCTAACCCCCACACATTTCTTTTTGTAATATGCTTTGTACATTATTGCATCATTAATAGAAATTTAGAAGCATAGTTCAGAAATAAAGAGTATAATCATTTTACAACAAAACACAGCCATCTAATAGGAGAGAAAGAACTTGATCTTTGAAGTGAATGCAAACAAACACTGGTCCTCTGACATCCAAGACAATAGAGGCTGATGCGGGCTCGGTTTCTCAGAGATTGGCTGCGAAGATGATGATGACTTTGATGATCTCGATATTGAAGGCATTGAGATTGAACTTTTGTTTGTTGATTCTTCACAAAAACTACTAGAAACTCCATCAACACCTCTAAAAAATCACCATAGAAATCATCACCAGAGGCTCTGGGCCTAGTAACCATGGCATGGAGATTGAAAGCCTAGTGAACATCCAATGCTTGGTGAGATGAAGATGATGATACTTGTTTATCATGTGTTAGGAAGTAGTAGATTATATGACATAGTGAGATTTGGTAAATGATGTCATTAATACAATGATATAATCTCAATTTGTAAAGCTAAAATGGTTGAATATTGACTCATGTTAATGAATATGGTGATATCGAATATGGTGATATTTCTCCTCCTGATAATGTTGGGTTACACAATTTGGAAAATAATTTCTTGTTAGAGATGCACTTCTGTAAGAGGGAAAGATAGTACACGCTAGCTTTCCCCCACAGTGGAATGATCTTGTTCGAGATGTGTATATGCTTGTGTAAGAGGGAAGCTAACACATTCTAGCTTTCCCCCAAGGTAGGATGATGTTCAAGATGCACTTGTGCTTTTTCAAGAGGGAAAGCTAACATGCACTAGCTTTCCCCAACATTGGAATGATGTTGTTCGAAATGCACTTGTGCTTGTGCAAGAGGGAAAACTAGCATGCGGTAGCTTTCCCCAACACTGGAAAGGTGTTGTTCGAGATGCGCTTGTGCTTGTGTGAGAGGGAAAGATAACACGTGCTAGCTTTCCCCCATGGTGGAATGACGTTGTTTGAGATGCACTTCTGCTTATGCAAGAGGGAAAGTTAACACACGCTAGCTTTCTTTAACGATGGAATGATGTTGTTTGAGATGTGCTTGTGCTTGTGTAAGAGGGAATTTTAGCATGTGCAATCTTTCCTCCATGCTAAAATGATGTTGTTTGAGATGTGCTTGTGTTTTTTAAAGAGGAAAACATGGCACACGCTAGCTTCTCCACACAATGGAATGATGTTATTCAAGATGTGCTTGTGCTTCTGCAATACTGAAAGTTAGCATGCACTAGTTTTACCCCACGGAGGAATGATGTTGTTCGAGATGCTCTTGTGCTTGTATAGGAGAGAAAGCTAGCACACACTAGCTTTCCCCCATAGTAGAATGATCTTGTTCGAGATGTGTATATGCTTGTGTAAGAGACATGCTAGATTTCCCCCATGGTAGGATGATGTTCGAGATGCGCCTGTGCTTGTGCAAGAGGGAAAGCTACGCTAGATTTCCCCAACACTAGAATGATGTTGTTCAAAATGCACTTGTGCTTGTGTAAGAGGGAAAGATAGAACGCGCTAGCTTTCCCACATTGTGGAATGATGTTGTTCGATATGAACTTGTGCTTATGCAAGAGGAAAAACTAACACGCGTTATCTTTCTTTAACGGTGGACTGATGTTGTTTGAGATTTGATTGTGCTTGTGCAAGAGGGAAGTTTAGCATGGGAAAGCATTCCTCCATGCTAGAATGATGTTGTTGGAGGTGTGTTTGTGTTTTTGAAAGAGGGAAAGATAGCACAGGGTATCTTTTCCCCACAATGGAATGATGTTATTCGAGATGCACTTGTGCTTATGCAAGAGGGAAAGCTAACACGCGCTATCTTTCCTTAACGGTGGAATGATGTTGTTTCATATGTGTTTGTGCTTGTGCAAGAGGGAAGTATCACATGTTCAAGCTTTACTCCATGCTAGAATGATGTTGTTTGATATGTGCTTGTGCTTATGAAAGAGGGAAAGCTAACACACGCTAGATTTTCCCCACAATGGAATGATGTTATTCAAGATCTGTTGGTGCCTCTGCAAGACTGAAAGTTAGCATGCACTAGTTTTACCCCATGAAGGATTGATGTTGTTCAAGATGGGCTTGTGATCGTGCAGGAGAGAAATCTAGCACACGCTAGCTTTCCCCCATAATGGAATGATCTTGTTCGAGATGTGTATATACTTGTGTAAGAGGGAAAGCGAGCATGTACTAGATTTCCCCCATGGTAGGATGATGTTCGAGATGTGCTTGTTCTTGTGAAAGAGGGAAAGCTAGCATGCGCTAGGTTTCACCAACACTGGAATGATGTTGTTCAAGATACACTTGTGCTTGTGTAAGAGGGAAAGCTAGCATGCGCTAGATTTCCCCCATGGTAATGTTGATACTGAGAGGGGGGTGAATCAGTATCAAGTACAATTTAAAACCTTTTTCAACTTATACTTAAACTATTCAATTATATCCAATGAGAAATGAACAATAGTATAAGAGTTACACCAATACACCACAATACAACATGCATAATATATGAGAAATAATCAATAGTTTTTGTTCAAGGGATGTAATGACTTCCAAAGGTAGCTACAACTTCCAAATGTAAAGGGGGGGATAAACCTCCAAGAGGAAGATACAATCCTCCAATATCAAGAGATATTTTAACTCTCTATCCTTGCCCCTTCCTTCCACCCAAGAATATAAGAGAGATAATAAAACTTTACATTAAATCATCACCATCAACCAATCATCACATAGAACCTGATAATGCTTTCTGTGACTTCTTCAATTTATACAATTATTCAATTCTTGGAGTACTCTGATCCTATAGATAATGTTACTCAATGTATTCTTTGAAGCTCCTCTAATTTTCACTCCTTGAATCCTCCCCAAAAAGAGGTTATAGAAAGAATGGTAGACTTTATTCAATTTTGGTCTGTTCAGAAGACCCAACTTGTACAGCATGCCCCATGCTCAATATTTAACATCTGATTCTAAAAATCGCACACAAGAAACTAAACTCCATAATATTTCCAATGGAAGTGGTCCCACTGAATTTGGAGTCTGTATGAAAAAATTATGACTGTTTTACCCAGAACACCTATTTATTGACTAGTTTGAGGACTGGTCACAAACCCTATATTCCATGGAGTGTATCTCCATAATTATAGAGAATCAAGAGCTGGAAATTTTACCAGAGGTACCCTGATATGTCTTCTCAATACCATAGCGATTTAACCATCTGAATCGTTCTAGAAAAAACGTTATAGTAAAAATGGTAAGATGGACTGAAAATAACATACCTTAGAACACATCACCAAAAGACTTCATCCTCCCTTGAAATCCGGCCTTCTTTTACTTCTTCTTCCCTCTGAAATTCGACTTG
>JZKD02S0129254.1:0-11711 GCA_000966675.3 Picea glauca
AATTCAACGCGGACCACCATTTCATCTATATAACAACGTGCACTGATGAGCATAAACAATAGTTGTAGTCATACTAAAATATGATGGGAGGAAGACTTAGAAGAGATTACTAAGGAATGGCCAGCGGACCTCCTCATCCCAGCAGACCCCACGGAGCTATATGATATTGACAGTCCAGAAGTAGTGCACGATACACCTGGACCGAGAAAGACCAAGAAAAATGAAGAAGCTCAAGATGTAAGCAGTACCTCGGCAAAGACTGCTTCTATCTCACCTAAGAAAGGAGGTGATGGCGGACAGATACATGGGGCAGAAGTGGAACAAAAGAAATGCGAGGTTACACCACCTAGAGATGAGGAGGACCCCTCAAAGAAAAGAAAGGTTTCCCCTCCGAAACCTTCTTCAAGGAAGAAATCAAAAGAAACCAGGACCAAAATTGAGACCACCCTCACCTCATATGACTTCAACTTCATCGTCACAGCACTGAATGATGCTTCGCTGGAGATAGAAGAGAAGCAAGAAGCTAAGAAGGAGGAGGTGTTCAATCAGATCAAGGTTGAACTTCAAGAACTACAGCAGGCACTATAGTCTAGACGCACAGTTTCCATTGCGCCTCTACCATCGGAAACACCAGAATTGGGTGATGAGCCAGCTCAACTCCATCGGATCGTTGATACAGTCAAAGATCGCCTTCAATAAGCATAGTAGGAGACAACACAAGCCACCCAGGCTTTAGCACAAGTACAAGGAATCCTTGAAGAAAAATGCAATACTACAAAATGAGAGAAGCTTTCTCTCCAAGTAAAGTCCGATGAAGAAAAATCCCAGCTGCATAAACAAAAGGAATAGATGCTCACAAAGCAACTCGAATTTAAGGAAATGGTCAACAGAGAACTTCGCTCTGTGACATTTTTCAAAGTAAAGGCCGAAGAGAGAGTTCCAAAATAGGTGGAACAACTCAAAGAAGTGATCCAATAGCTCTAGCAATGCATCACAAATATAGAATTACGCACTGTACCTAAGACCCCGTAGGACGTAAGGGCCAACGAGAAGCAACTTCCCATAGTGCAGTTGACAGATTAAAATCTCTTTCATTGGAATGCAAGAATCTAAGTAACTACAGCACCCAGACATATGAAAACCTCACTGAGAACCCGGAGTTACAGACACTGGAGTCGCAGCTTCAGGAAGCGAAGCAACATGCAGATACACTACAGGCGCAGTTGAAGGCCTTGTCGGTTGTATAAAGAATGAAGAGGTCTCAAGAAAAATGCAAAGCTCAGCAGAATATCCATATGCTTCAAAGAAAATTTATGGAAGTCACTCAACGGCTTCAACCTGTGCAAGATAAGGCATGCCAGTTGTTTACAAAGGTAGAGAGTCGAGGAGCAGAGTTAGAATAGGTTGTCACTGCAGTAGAACAACACCTAGAAGGGCCAGTGAATGACACAGTAATCCAGTAGTTCTCTGAACAAGAGGCCACAACAAAGCAGCAAGTCGAAGCAGCTCAATCCAAGCTCGAGGCATTCGAGGAAAAATTGCTCAGACCAGAGTGACTTGGGATGAGTCATAGATGAGTGTTGGGAGCCTGTTGGCTCTTGACCAAGTTTTGGGAGTTTCTTGGTCATGTTGACCTATTTTGGGACTTCGACAGCCTTTCGAAGGAGGTGCACAATACGAAGCAGAGATCACGGGATATCAGCCCCCTTTTGGGCCCCTTTTTGGGTTTTTGGGAATATGTAGCGAGAATGGGATGTCGGCCCATGGGTTTACCCATGTGTAGGCCTATTTTGTAATATATATATATAGATTTCTAGGCCATATAGAGGAGTAGTATATTAGTGCATCTATTTAATGTGAATGTATTCTAAGTGCGAGTAGAGTTTGTAAGTGATTTTTGCATGACTGTAAGAGACTTGCAGAGCTAAGTGCAGGACCTTATAGTAGATTATGGAGGGCTTTGTGTTGTAACGCAAGGAAGAAGGATCTAGCGACCTACGTAGATCTTATGTCATGTGCGGAGTAAGGGTTTTGAAGGCTTTATGCTTGTAACGGATTGACTAAAAACAATAAAGAAGAAGATTTGGTGTACGTAGCCCCGGGGTGGGGGTGAACCACGTAAACACTGTGTTATGTGCTTTGTGCTTTGTCTTGATGTGTTCACATGTTATTTGCTAAGTTATTTGATATGTTTAGATAGATCTACTTCTGCTTTGTGCTTATGATATGTGAGAATATTAGATCTGATCAAGATAGTCATGCTTAGTGCTTGATATGCTCATTCTAATCCATTTATATGCTAAGTGATTAAATATTGTAGATTAGTGTGAATGTTGCAAAGCTCTGTTTTATCAGTGAAGTGAATAGTGATTTCATATCGAGGGACTGACGGTTCTAAGAGTTATACTAAGTGTTATAATCATAGATCTGTGTCCCAGCTAAGGCTGCAAACACTTGAGTCTTCCAACCACCCCTGCCTCTACCTCAGGTGAGACTTCATATGCTTCACAGGTGTTGTCGAAAGGGATGGTAGTTAGGGTTTTGTTGGTGCACTTTTATAGCATTGAACCCTGGGTTTGCCCCTGTGCCAACACACTCGTTGTTGAATACATTCCACCTCGACCTGCTATAGCACCAGTACATTATGACAATTGTTTGGACTGGGTAGAACGCTATTACAGGGACATACCATTTTTACAGGTACAATTAAAACATCTGGCTACTCGCAATTCTCTACTTGAACGAGAAAACCAAGAGTTGAAGGTATGCGCAGAATGGGCAAGTAAAAGGACCAAATGATCCAGTAGTATAATTATCAAAAATGCTACCAAATTCAATGTCATCATTAATTTAGAATTGTCTGACGCTTCACTCTCTAATTTCTAAAATGGTAAAAGTAATTTTTTATTTTATTTCATTTTATCCTGTTATAAAAGTCAAATAGGAAGATTTAGTTTTGATTTTTTTTGTTAATATAAGACTAGCTACAAAATCTCACGATTTTGTAGCCAATCTATTTCTGAATATTAGTTAGCATTATTTTATGAATATCAAATTTTTTTTTGTTATCTACAGGAAAATGATAATTATGGTTCTATTTACATGGAGAAACCATCTTGGATCATGCGTTGTATAGTTTAGTAGTTTCTTTCTTTTATTTTGATAAAAAAAAATTATTATGTAATAAATTTTGATAAACCAACTCCTACAGGAATGGTTTCATCTTGTACTATTTTTGTAAAACAATCTATTTTGGGGGGATTGCACTCTATCTTGAATGATAAGAGTTTGTTAATCCAAAACTAGTTTAAATAGTGATCATTGTTAGTGGTGAAAACAAATTTTGTTGGGATACATTATGGACATGTGATTTGGAGAACTAATATGGAGAAGCTACTCACCATTGGCTTTATACCTATGTGATGCTTACCCCATTATGTTATTTTATTGCCTTGATATTATGAGATATTGTTATGTTTGATGCATCTTTAGTCTTGTCATCATATGGTATTTCATATTGTTAAGTATTTAGAGGTTGTCTATAATTTTTTATTCCATTTTACATATATGATCAATCTGCCATTTGATTATCATCATTTTATTCTAGATATTAAATGATGAATTATATTAATACTTTGAATTGAGTTTCCCTTCTTTTAGCACTAGGAGTCACCTTCATATTGCATGTAAGGCAATCCTAGTACCCATCAATTTATAAGTGAATGTAAGGGTTTTTAACAGGTCAAATGGAAAAGAACTCAAGTGATAATGTTTTAACTCAGATAATAGGGCTAGCATACACTAGAAATTAAGGTCTTGGCTAATTTCAGTCAGTAGTTTGGGAATAAGTATGAATAGAGGGAAGACTTGAATAAGAGAAGTGTAAGGGCTACTGTAAACATCAGGTCAACAAGAGCCTAAGGAGAAAAGCTTCTTAACACAAGATATTCTTGAAGTAAGAAACTAAGGAAGCTAAATAAATATCATGATAACATAATGATCAAACATCCATCATAACATCACCACAATCATTCAAAGCATGAACATTTAGCATCAGAAGAAAATAGACTGGAAGAGAAGCTGATCACAGTCACTTCATCAAAATATTACAATATAAGGGAGCCTTGATCAACCATCCAAACCTGCTAAATAAAATGATCTATCTATTTATAAAAAAAATGGAGGCAACAGTTGGAGGTACGAGCTGGCCCCCTTCCCTTGAAAAACTCTAAACATTTATTTTCTCTAACAACTTATCTAACCATCTATGCTATAAATAGGAAAATGTTGGTCACTAATCCAACTAAAATTCAAACTGAATTGGTTCCCTTTTGTTGTGAATCTCTTTGTTTTCCATGTGTCCTTCAAAGAACATGGTTTTCTTCATGATTCCAGTTGTTGCTTCTCCACCCTTCTTCATCATCAATTTTTCCCAAATCTATTATCTTGGTCCTCCTAGATCCTTTGTCTTTATTTGCAACTTCTTTGGGTATCAAATCTGGGTAGTGCACTACCAGGAGAAAAGGTAGCACATGTAGGTAGTGTCACTGTGTTGCATATGTGTACAAACTCTGCTCTCTATGCAATATTGGGTAGTGCCTGTAAGTAGCACCCCTGTCTTGCACCTGTGTGCAAACCTTTACCTTGTGTAAAATATTCAGTAGCGTCATTAGGTAGCACCTCTGTGTTGCGCCTGTGTGCCAATTATTTTCCCTCTGTAAAATACTCGGTAGTGCCACTTTCGCTGCGTTTGTGTGCAGGTTTGGGTAGCATTACAAAAATGAAATTCCTTCAATCCTCAAACATGTGCAGACTAATTTATGGTTTTTCATGGTGACAAAATTGTCTTAATCAAGAGCCCTGACTACACAATAGGTGGTTCTTTCTACCAGTGAGGAAGCTATCACTTAGCACAAACCCAAAACCCAAGTAGTTAAGCACTTAGAATCCTGTGCAGATGGCAGAGATCATATTTTCACAATGGTTAACCCTCCCAAAAAGATACATCCTCAAAAATGGGGCTTACCCTTTACCAACTATTTTTTCATTTTAACACTTAACCTCATACTCTTCCTAGTATAAATAGGATCTTCAATTGACACAGTAGACTTCTTCTTCTTGGCATTTACAGGCTTCTTTGGTGTATTTGTGCCTTCCTTAGCTACATGTTTTTCATCTTCAATGGCATATTCAACCAACACCTGTAGATTTCTTTGGTCTACTTCATCTTGAAAATGCTTCAACTCTGCCTTTAGCTTCCTGTTCTGAGATTGGAAGCCTTTGTTCTTCCTGTAAAGGTTCTTAAGTTGTCTATGAAGGGGTTGGGCCCTTCTTGCTGCAAACCTTGCCAAGTCAAGGGTGTGAGTGTAACCATCCATGAGCTCTGTCATCTTGGATCTATCAGACATGGCTTCCTTTTTCAATTTAACCACCTCCTTTCTTGCATCTTTAAGATGCCTGATAAGTCTCTTGAAAGTTTGGCTATCAGGAGGAGCAGTGTTATGCACAGTCTCAAAAGGATTCTTCTCGGTCTCTTCTTCCACCTATATGGGAAAATTATTATTCACCTCATCAGGTTTGTCAGTGGCCTTACTTTTACCCTTCTTTCTTTGCATAGTGGTTTCTTCATTTCTTACCACAGGCTCCTCGAAGTGTTTCACATGGGTTTCCTCTTCTCTCTCTAAAGGTATTTTAGTACCTTTACCTTTCTGTATAAGGTATTCTTGTTTTCTTTCGACAAGATTCTCAATTCATTTCTCAGAGGTCTCATCTCTCTTCTCCAAAGGTCCTTTTGCACGTTTACCCTTCTTCTTTTGTACAAGGGTTTCTAATTTCTCCTCTACAGGATTTTCACTATTCTTCCTTTTCTTCTTTTGAATAGGGGGCTCTGGTAAGGATTGTTCTGTATAATCCTCCTTAGGAATTGATGACCTTGTGAAAGGTATTTTACCTTTGATTTTGACTGTTGGAGGAGAATGGGAAAAGAGAAGCTTCTTCCCTCTCTTAGATGTAGCTTTGGTAGAAGGAGGCACCTCTTCTAACCCTAGTGGAGGAGGTGGTGAAAAATCTCTGTGTGGAGAATGAAAAACTTCCTCCCCAGCTTCAATGACTTACTTGTTGACCTCAGACACTTGAATAGGGGTTCTGCCCTTTCTCTTCTTACTGATCCCTTTGTTGGTAGCAATGGTAGGTGACAAAGGACTTGCCCTTTGTGATTGAGGAGTGGGTGTTATATACAAATTAAAATGAGAGGTAACCACAAAATTCTCCCATGAAATATCTTTCTTGCCCAATTCCTCGGATACTAGCATTCTGATTAATCTACAGTGGAAAAGGCTAGAATCCACATCTTTAGATTTGGCATGTATCCTGTCTGACATCTTACCTATACTCCTCAACAAGTAATAAGTAATATTCATCTCAACCTTACTAGTAAAATGTAGCAACAACCTTATATGGTACTGGTATAATGTGTTGAATCTCCCTTCACAAGTAAAATATCTCTGTATGATCTTCAATAGTCTGTCAAATTGTTCAATCAATTGGCTACTTGGAATACTTTTGGATAGGTCATTGGCTTGATATTCAAGTTTAAAGAGATATTTTTCATAAGATAAACTCAAAGACATGGCTTTTAACCACCTTTCACCTATAATGGGGATCCCTATTGCAGCTGAGATGGAGGCTTTAGTCACTTCAAACTCCAAATCCCCAACCTTATCTTTCCTACCATTAAACTACAATGAAAATTATCTTACTACCTCTGGATGGCCACTCTACATGTTCTGACAGAAGAAGAGGCACCCTACTCTTTGAAAGGCCTCTCTTTCCATGGGTTCTTTATTAAAAAGAAGCATGTCCACTGGTTATGTCCTAACTATCTTGCCTCCTTTATGTGCCTTCTTCGATTTAGGGGTCTCCATGACTCAGAATGAGGGATNTTTGCTAAGTTATTTGATATGTTTAGATAGATCTACTTCTGCTTTGTGCTTATGATATGTGAGAATATTAGATCTGATCAAGATAGTCATGCTTAGTGCTTGATATGCTCATTCTAATCCATTTATATGCTAAGTGATTAAATATTGTAGATTAGTGTGAATGTTGCAAAGCTCTGTTTTATCAGTGAAGTGAATAGTGATTTCATATCGAGGGACTGACGGTTCTAAGAGTTATACTAAGTGTTATAATCATAGATCTGTGTCCCAGCTAAGGCTGCAAACACTTGAGTCTTCCAACCACCCCTGCCTCTACCTCAGGTGAGACTTCATATGCTTCACAGGTGTTGTCGAAAGGGATGGTAGTTAGGGTTTTGTTGGTGCACTTTTATAGCATTGAACCCTGGGTTTGCCCCTGTGCCAACACACTCGTTGTTGAATACATTCCACCTCGACCTGCTATAGCACCAGTACATTATGACAATTGTTTGGACTGGGTAGAACGCTATTACAGGGACATACCATTTTTACAGGTACAATTAAAACATCTGGCTACTCGCAATTCTCTACTTGAACGAGAAAACCAAGAGTTGAAGGTATGCGCAGAATGGGCAAGTAAAAGGACCAAATGATCCAGTAGTATAATTATCAAAAATGCTACCAAATTCAATGTCATCATTAATTTAGAATTGTCTGACGCTTCACTCTCTAATTTCTAAAATGGTAAAAGTAATTTTTTATTTTATTTCATTTTATCCTGTTATAAAAGTCAAATAGGAAGATTTAGTTTTGATTTTTTTTGTTAATATAAGACTAGCTACAAAATCTCACGATTTTGTAGCCAATCTATTTCTGAATATTAGTTAGCATTATTTTATGAATATCAAATTTTTTTTTGTTATCTACAGGAAAATGATAATTATGGTTCTATTTACATGGAGAAACCATCTTGGATCATGCGTTGTATAGTTTAGTAGTTTCTTTCTTTTATTTTGATAAAAAAAAATTATTATGTAATAAATTTTGATAAACCAACTCCTACAGGAATGGTTTCATCTTGTACTATTTTTGTAAAACAATCTATTTTGGGGGGATTGCACTCTATCTTGAATGATAAGAGTTTGTTAATCCAAAACTAGTTTAAATAGTGATCATTGTTAGTGGTGAAAACAAATTTTGTTGGGATACATTATGGACATGTGATTTGGAGAACTAATATGGAGAAGCTACTCACCATTGGCTTTATACCTATGTGATGCTTACCCCATTATGTTATTTTATTGCCTTGATATTATGAGATATTGTTATGTTTGATGCATCTTTAGTCTTGTCATCATATGGTATTTCATATTGTTAAGTATTTAGAGGTTGTCTATAATTTTTTATTCCATTTTACATATATGATCAATCTGCCATTTGATTATCATCATTTTATTCTAGATATTAAATGATGAATTATATTAATACTTTGAATTGAGTTTCCCTTCTTTTAGCACTAGGAGTCACCTTCATATTGCATGTAAGGCAATCCTAGTACCCATCAATTTATAAGTGAATGTAAGGGTTTTTAACAGGTCAAATGGAAAAGAACTCAAGTGATAATGTTTTAACTCAGATAATAGGGCTAGCATACACTAGAAATTAAGGTCTTGGCTAATTTCAGTCAGTAGTTTGGGAATAAGTATGAATAGAGGGAAGACTTGAATAAGAGAAGTGTAAGGGCTACTGTAAACATCAGGTCAACAAGAGCCTAAGGAGAAAAGCTTCTTAACACAAGATATTCTTGAAGTAAGAAACTAAGGAAGCTAAATAAATATCATGATAACATAATGATCAAACATCCATCATAACATCACCACAATCATTCAAAGCATGAACATTTAGCATCAGAAGAAAATAGACTGGAAGAGAAGCTGATCACAGTCACTTCATCAAAATATTACAATATAAGGGAGCCTTGATCAACCATCCAAACCTGCTAAATAAAATGATCTATCTATTTATAAAAAAAATGGAGGCAACAGTTGGAGGTACGAGCTGGCCCCCTTCCCTTGAAAAACTCTAAACATTTATTTTCTCTAACAACTTATCTAACCATATATGCTATAAATAGGAAAATGTTGGTCACTAATCCAACTAAAATTCAAACTGAATTGGTTCCCTTTTGTTGTGAATCTTTTTGTTTTCCATGTGTCCTTCAAAGAACATGGTTTTCTTCATGATTCCAGTTGTTGCTTCTCCACCCTTCTTCATCATCACTTTTTCCCAAAGCTATTATCTTGGTCCTCCTAGATCCTTTGTCTTTATTTGCAACGTCTTTGGGTATCAAATCTGGGTAGTGCTCTACCAGGAGAAAAGGTAGCACCTGTAGGTAGCGTCACTGTGTTGCATATGTGTACAAACTCTGCTCTCTATGCAATATTGGGTAGTGCCTGTAAGTAGCGCCCCTGTCTTGCACCTGTGTGCAAACATTTACCTTGTGTAAAATATTCAGTAGCGTCATTAGGTAGCACCTCTGTGTTGCGCCTGTGTGCCAATTATTTTCCCTCTGTAAAATATTCGGTAGTGCCACTTTCGCTGCGTTTGTGTGCAGGTTTGGGTAGCATTACAAAAATGCAATTCCTTCAATCCTCAAACATGTGTAGACTAATTTATGGTTTTTCATGGTGACAAAACTGTCTTAATCAAGAGCCCTGACTACACAATAGGTGGTTCTTTCTACCAGTGAGGAAGCTATCACTTAGCACAAACCCAAAACCCAAGTAGTTAAGCACTTAGAATCCTGTGCAGATGGCAGAGATCATATTTTCACAATGGTTAACCCTCCCAAAAAGATACATCCTCAAAAATGGGGCTTACCCTTTACCAACTATTTTTTCATTTTAACACTTAACCTCATACTCTTCCTAGTATAAATAGGATCTTCAATTGACACAGTAGACTTCTTCTTCTTGGCATTTACAGGCTTCTTTGGTGTATTTGTGCCTTCCTTAGCTACATGTTTTTCATCTTCAATGGCATATTCAACCAACACCTGTAGATTTCTTTGGTCTACTTCATCTTGAAAATGCTTCAACTCTGCCTTTAGCTTCCTGTTCTGAGATTGGAAGCCTTTGTTCTTCCTGTAAAGGTTCTTAAGTTGTCTATGAAGGGGTTGGGCCCTTCTTGCTGCAAACCTTGCCAAGTCAAGGGTGTGAGTGTAACCATCCATGAGCTCTGTCATCTTGGATCTATCAGACATGGCTTCCTTTTTCAATTTAACCACCTCCTTTCTTGCATCTTTAAGATGCCTGATAAGTCTCTTGAAAGTTTGGCTATCAGGAGGAGCAGTGTTATGCACAGTCTCAAAAGGATTCTTCTCGGTCTCTTCTTCCACCTATATGGGAAAATTATTATTCACCTCATCAGGTTTGTCAGTGGCCTTACTTTTACCCTTCTTTCTTTGCATAGTGGTTTCTTCATTTCTTACCACAGGCTCCTCGAAGTGTTTCACATGGGTTTCCTCTTCTCTCTCTAAAGGTATTTTAGTACCTTTACCTTTCTGTATAAGGTATTCTTGTTTTCTTTCGACAAGATTCTCAATTCATTTCTCAGAGGTCTCATCTCTCTTCTCCAAAGGTCCTTTTGCACGTTTACCCTTCTTCTTTTGTACAAGGGTTTCTAATTTCTCCTCTACAGGATTTTCACTATTCTTCCTTTTCTTCTTTTGAATAGGGGGCTCTGGTAAGGATTGTTCTGTATAATCCTCCTTAGGAATTGATGACCTTGTGAAAGGTATTTTACCTTTGATTTTGACTGTTGGAGGAGAATGGGAAAAGAGAAGCTTCTTCCCTCTCTTAGATGTAGCTTTGGTAGAAGGAGGCACCTCTTCTAACCCTAGTGGAGGAGGTGGTGAAAAATCTCTGTGTGGAGAATGAAAAACTTCCTCCCCAGCTTCAATGACTTACTTGTTGACCTCAGACACTTGAATAGGGGTTCTGCCCTTTCTCTTCTTACTGATCCCTTTGTTGGTAGCAATGGTAGGTGACAAAGGACTTGCCCTTTGTGATTGAGGAGTGGGTGTTATATACAAATTAAAATGAGAGGTAACCACAAAATTCTCCCATGAAATATCTTTCTTGCCCAATTCCTCGGATACTAGCATTCTGATTAATCTACAGTGGAAAAGGCTAGAATCCACATCTTTAGATTTGGCATGTATCCTGTCTGACATCTTACCTATACTCCTCAACAAGTAATAAGTAATATTCATCTCAACCTTACTAGTAAAATGTAGCAACAACCTTATATGGTACTGGTATAATGTGTTGAATCTCCCTTCACAAGTAAAATATCTCTGTATGATCTTCAATAGTCTGTCAAATTGTTCAATCAATTGGCTACTTGGAATACTTTTGGATAGGTCATTGGCTTGATATTCAAGTTTAAAGAGATATTTTTCATAAGATAAACTCAAAGACATGGCTTTTAACCACCTTTCACCTATAATGGGGATCCCTATTGCAGCTGAGATGGAGGCTTTAGTCACTTCAAACTCCAAATCCCCAACCTTATCTTTCCTACCATTAAACTACAATGAAAATTATCTTACTACCTCTGGATGGCCACTCTACATGTTCTGACAGAAGAAGAGGCACCCTACTCTTTGAAAGGCCTCTCTTTCCATGGGTTCTTTATTAAAAAGAAGCATGTCCACTGGTTATGTCCTAACTATCTTGCCTCCTTTATGTGCCTTCTTCGATTTAGGGGTCTCCATGACTCAGAATGAGGGAT
>JZKD02S0129276.1:11725-24075 GCA_000966675.3 Picea glauca
CAGGCCTTCGGAAGCTTGAAGAAGAAAAACTCAGAAGCCAAGATCCTCTTGGTCCAGAGTTTCAAGGAGTTGAAGGGTGACTCAACTGGATCCTCCAATTCCAAGCCATTCCAGCACTGAGAAAACACAAGAACTGATTAGAAATGTTGCGACTGTTGTAGTGATCCAACCTACATCATCCTACAACAGCGCAACTCAACTGGATCCTCCAATTCTGAGTTGTTCTAACATGGTAAACAAAGAGATGGGAAAAGAGGATGACATCCATAAAGTAAGAAGTCTCAAATGCCTTATACATTAACCAGAGCGACCAGTGCTGCAACAAAGCTTTACAATCGGGAGCCTAGCTCAACCATTGACCTTTACAAAAATGGCGAAAATGCCTACATATACTGAAAAACAACAACAGCAACAAAAACAATATGATGCATTAAAAATATTGCGGTTGCATGTCTTCTGACAGTCTACGCATGCAGACACTGGCCGATCATGCACCCAAGGCTTGGTGTCCCCTGGGCCAAATCGGACGGCTATTCTTTGTCAGACGCCACCTTAACTGTGCATGGATCCTACAAGGGAAGTAGCTGTGCCATTAAGAGTCAAGCTAGTGTGTGCAGACCTCCTTGGCGAGTCGAGGACTTGGCATGGCTTCCATGAAAAGAACCATTATATAGGACCTTCTCGGGTAGACTTTCAGCCAGAACATCCATACTTTGCATTTAATGAGTGAGGCGAGGTTTCAACCACCCTCTCTCTTATTCATTCATTCCCAGCAGGTACCGGGATTTAGATCACATCGAATCGGTGTCTGGAGAACACAGTTCCCCCCCTCTGAAACTCAATTCAGTGCTTTTGGCCTCCCCTTTGTATAGCCCTTTCTACTTTCTCGAGTGACCACGGGCCGTGACCCTATGCCTACCTTCAAATGTGCTTTCGGCGTTTCGCCGATCGACGATTTCAGTTGTAAAGAATGGGAGGCTCCATGTCTCTCGAAACACCGATCCCCGATACGCTGACTAGCCGCCACCTGTCCCAATTGGATCGAACGACCCAGACTTGCCCTGAACTATGGGCACTACCCTTCATCCTAAATCCTGGGCAACTTGACAGCCCCGAAAACCCGATGACCGTCGATCTCCTTTGTCAATTGATCCTTGTCGTTGAAATCAGACTGCTCGCTTGATTTTAAGCACAAAATGGACTTCTTCTGTGAACTGTGCTCAACACTTATGGTTGCGGCCCTTGAGTAAAACACATATGACTGGATTTCAAACCCCACTTCTATGCATTTACACCAGAGGCCTAAAACCAGAGAGGAGAATACCCCTATACAAGAAATGTTGCTAACAATATCTACTCCATAGCTTCCTCTAGAAACTCCTAAAGTTGACCCAGAGAAAATTGTCAGAAGAAGAAAGACCCTTCAAGAAAGAAATTTAGCTACTGAACCAGGTATTTTTGATGATTTTTACTATCCTCCTTTAGAAACTCCAATATCTGCTTCTCATTCTCCTATTATACTGTATGTTGGAGTTTCCGGAATTTTAAAATTTGGGAGTGTTCCTGTTGAATTTTCCCCTCCTGGTCTGGGTTTGGAGGGAGAAATACTTATCACTCCTATCTCCTCTGAATTTGTACCGAGTTTTATACCTAGAACACAAAATATTTTCTCACTCTGGGCTATACATCCCCTCCTCCTGTTAGAGTTACTAGTTTTACAGAAACTCCCATTCCCTCAAGACCTATAGCCTCAAATCCTTTGTTGTTTCCCTTCCCTCCTGGAAGATTAGTTCCAATCTTCCCTTCTTGAACCCCTTCCCCTCCTAGTTCTCCTCCACCTATCATCCCTATAGGAGGTGCCAATCCTACTAGGAACAAAATGGATGCCATAGTGGCTACAAGATATGCCCCTCTAGTCCTACCTCAGCCCATGAATGCTCTTCCTGCTATAGATTACCTAAAGTATATGCCTAAGTTCATAGGAGAGGAAGAAATAACCATCAAAGAACACCTTGCTGCCTTATACAATTATGCAGACAATCTGAACATTGAAAATGAAGATGTCTAGATGAGAGTGTTTGTCCAGAGCCTTGATGGTGAGGTTAGGAAATGGTTTAGGGGATTGACCCCTAGATCTATTGATGGAATTGAAGCCTTATATGATGTTTTCTTGAGGCAGTGGGGGGATAAAAAAGACTTTATGTATTATATTACCGATTTTGGGTCCCTGAAGAGAAAAGAGGGAGAATCTGTTTCTGACTTCTCCAAAAGATTCAACAAAATGTACAATAAAATCCCTACTGAGATAAAGGTTACAGAAGCCTCTACCAAAATAACTTATTCTAGTGCTTTTGACCTCAATTTATGCCTCCTGTTAAGAGAAAGAAGAGCTACTCATTGGTTTCTATGCAAGATGCAACCCTGGAAGTAGAATCCAATGTGTTAGCAGTTAACAGACTTAGAAATAAAGCTGACAGAGATAGAGGAAGGGGGAGATCTGAGGCCTCAACCTCTGGTTGTTCTACATCTCACCCTCAAGTAGATGAATTGACCAAGATGGTGAAGTCCCTATCTGCATAAATGGAGAAGATGAAATTTGAAGGGAAGCAAGGTTATAAGAATTTCCAAAATACTGATAACAGAGCCAACTTCAGAAGACCAAACAATGCCCCTCAGATACTCCCGAGAAATCCCAGACACAGAGAGAGGGATGATCATAAAATCAAAACACCTCTCCAAAATAACCTAATTGTTTATGAAGAGAGGGAAGAAGAAGATCTTGACCCTGAAATTCATTGCATTGGAGACACCTTCCCTTTTCCCCATTTAACGCAATCTGCATACAAGGAGTCCCTTATAGACAGTCAAATAAATGAGTTGAGTAAGGGGAAGAAGGAAAATAGTGGTCCCAACAAATAAAACCTCTAGTATAATAATAAAGAATGGAAGTTTGGCATCCCTGATCCAGCTTCCAGAGTGGAGCAGCCTACCCAAGATGCAAGAAACAAGAGAAAAGAAAAGAAATCTCAGAACCGCTCGTCGATGCCCAAAGACCCTGTCCCAGAAGAGAGAGAAGTTTTGAAGCCCCTTTCCTCTTTTAGATTTGAGCATGAAATTAAAAAGATCAGAATTCTTGTGCCCCTTTCAGAGCTAATTAAGCACGAAGATTTCAAGAAATCCCTCTCCAAGATCTCGCAGTCTGATCCATCTTGCTATTCCACAGACTTAGTAAATCTTCAAGATGAAAATCCAACAGTCATCATAGGTCTTATGGTAGAAGATAAAGATTATTCATCCAATCCCTTCTACACATCACTGAGCATACATGACAAGGTGTTTCATAATTGTCTAATGGACTCCAGAGCATCTCATAATCTCATGCCCAAAACTGTCATGGAAGAACTAGGACTAGAAATCACAAAAGCATATCATGATTTGCATTCTTGTGATTCTAGGACAGTGCAATGTCTTGGGGTCGTCAAATAACTGGTCGTGACCTTGTTTCAGCTGCCCATGAAAAGTGTGGTCATGGATATAGTGGTGGCTGATGTTCCTCCCAAGTTTGGCATACTCTTGTCAAGATCTTGGATAGAGACTTGGGGGAACCTTGCAAATGGACCTCTCATATGCCACTATTCCTGTGTTTGGGGGGGATCATAGAATATTGTATAGAGAAGCTCAATTGGCCTACATTATTAGTGATGAATCAGACCCCACCAATCATCCTATATTTTAACTCGATACTAATTTGGGATCTAGTTTGTTACAACTCACTGATGCTCCTGAAACTCCTCTTGAAATAAAAAAGAAACCCATTTCTTCTCATGAAATACCTCCCCCGACTACTTCTATGTGGAAAATGTTCTTCAACGAAGCCTCTTCTAGGGAAGGTGTTGGTGTCAGAGTGGTTTTGGTATCACCTTGTCAAGAAGCCATATCCCTATCATACAAATTAGAGTTTGAAACTACCAATAATGTGGCAGAATATGAAGCTCTTGTTTTAGGTTTGAGGGTTGCGAAAGACATGGGAATTGAAGAACTCGTAGTATTTGGAGATGTTGAATTAATTTTTCATTAGGTAAAATATGTTTATCAAGCCAAAAAACCTCGGCTCAGAAGTTACAGAAATGAAGTATGGGACTTAATTGACGATTTTTTCTCGGCTTTCAACATTTCATTCATTCCAAGAGAAGAGAATTTCATGGTTGATTCTCTCATTGTTTTGGCAAGCAATTTCAGAATCCCTCTTCCACCCAAGCTCAGGTATGATATTGAGGTAAGATACTGACCCTCTATACCTGACAATGTCAAGCATTGGAAGGTATTTGAGAATGATCTTGAGATAAAGAGGTTCCTGGAAGCTATTGATGAATTTTCTGCATTACACAGACCAGGATCTTGATTCTCAAAGAAACCCACATGCTGATGTATTTTTAAAGAAAATTACTAATCATCATATTGTGTAGTTATCAAGCAATCACATTTCGAAGGAATAGTCCCTTTGGAAAGGATATTTGATAGTAATGATGTGGTAGTGAAAGCTCAGAAGCCGATTGATGATGTTGACATAGCCGAATGCAACATTGGCACAAAGAAAGACCCTAAGTATGCCAAGCTGTCAAATATACTGTCAAGGAAATAGAGGGCCGGGTATGTTAAGATACTAAAGGAATTCACCGATGTGTTTACCTAGACCTATGAATATCTCAGAACATATGACATGACCGTCATCGAACATAAGATCCCACTGAAGGAGGAGGCCAAACCATTTAGGCAGAAATTGAGACAGATAAATCCTATGCTGCTACCTATCATGGAGAGAGAGGTAAAAAAGTTGTTGGATGCACAGATCATCATTCCTTTGAGATATTCAGAGTGGGTGGCCAACCTAGTCCCAGTGAGAAAGAAAAGTGGGGAAATGAGACTTTGTGTCAATTTCAGGAACCTGAGAAGGAGCTCAAAGAAAGACAATTACCCCTTTCCGAAAATG
Organism: Picea glauca; assembly: GCA_000966675.3. Classification (NCBI taxonomy): domain Eukaryota; kingdom Viridiplantae; phylum Streptophyta; class Pinopsida; order Pinales; family Pinaceae; genus Picea; species Picea glauca. The sequence goes on from JZKD02S0129276.1 coordinate 16,716, forward strand.
GAACACATATTACAAAGGGTAACTAGCACATCAAGGCTATCCATGATTGACATCTTTTCGGGATACAATCAGATCTCGGTCCTGCCTGAGGAGAGAGAAAAAAAAGCCTTCACCACTCCTTGGGGTAAATTCATGTATGCCAAAATTCCCTTTGGATTGATGAATGTGGGGGCGACCTTTCAGAGAGCCATGGATATCGCTTTCGTTGGAAAAAAGGACAAGTTTGTGGTCATCTATCTGAATGAAATTAAAGTCTTCTACAGATCATATAGAGAGCACTGCGAGCATTTAAAAAGGGTTTTTCTGAAATGCAGGAAATTTGGTCTCTCTTTACATCCCAAGAATTCTTTGTTTTCCATGGAGGGGAAATTGTTGGGCCACATAATATCAGTTGATGGAGTCAAGATTGATCCCAGCAGAGTTGAATTAATCCAAACCTTGTCACTCCTGAGATCCAGGAAAGAAGTCCAGTCTTTCTTGGGAAAAATAAATTTTCTGAGGAGGTTTGTTTCCAACTTTGTTGAGATGGTAAAATTTATAAAATCCATGTTGAGGAAAGGAAATGAATTCAAATGGACTATCGAGTCTCGAAATTCCTTTCATGAGATAAAGAAGGCCTTGACTGAAGCACATGTGCTTATCAGTCCTGATTACTCAAAGGATTTCCTATTTTTTTCATTTTCTTCATTTGACATTGTACCAGGTGTTATGTTGCAGAAAAATGTTGAAGGGTTAGAGCAACCCATTTCCTTTTTCAGTCGAGCATTGAGAGATGCTGAGGTGAAATATGAAATCATGGAGAAGCAGGCCTACACTTTGGTTAGAGCTCTCAAAGCCTTTAGAGCCTATGTCTTGCAATCAAAAGTCATCGCATGCATCCCTTCAGCTGCTATTAAGGAAATTCTCATCCATCCAAACATAGATGGAAAGAGGAGTCGAAGGATTGCCAAAATCCTTGAATTTGATCTAGATATCAAGCCCACAAAATTGATAAAAGTTCAAGGTTTATCCAGGCTACTGGTTGAATCTAATTGCAAAGATTTGGGGGTAAATTTCATCAATAATTACTCAGAAAATCAGCAAGTTGAGCTGTCTGATACAAATTCTCAAGAAGACCTGCCATTAAGAGGATGTCCTTAGTACAAGGATGTCATATATTTTCTACAGAAATTGAAGTCTCCCGATGGCATGAAAAGGAACAAGGAAATATCTTTAAAGCTCAAAGCAATCAGATATTGCCTTATTGACCAGGTCTTGTATTGGAAAGACCCTTTAGGAGTGATTTTGAGATGTCTAGACCCACAGGAGGCCCAAAATATTATATTTGATTTCCATGACAGCCTATGTGGGGGACATCACTTCTGGAAAAACACAGCCTACAAAATCCTCAGGGACAGGTACTACTGGTCTACTCTATTCATTGATGTCTGTGCAAAGATCAGGGCTTGCATCAAATGCAAAACATTATTTGGAAAGCAACAACTCAAGTCTCTGCCATTAAAGCCCGTAGTAGCTTTAGGACCCTTTCAGCAGTGGGGCCTAGACTTTATTGGGGAAATCCATCCTCCTTCAAGCGGTCAAAACATGTGGATATTAACTGCAACATATTATTTCACCAAATGGATAGAAGTTGTCCCCATGAGGAGTGGCTCTCACAAGGTGATGATTGGTTTTCTGGAGGATATTATAGTAAGGTTTGGTTTCCCAAGCCGAATTGTCACTAATAATGCTGCAGCCTTCAAGGCCGAACCTCTGATCAAGTTTTGTGAGCAGTTTGGAATTACATTGATTCACTCTACCCCATATTACCCCCAAGTAAATGGATTAGTGTAACGTCCNGTTGAGTAAGGGGAAGAAGGAAAATAGTGGTCCCAACAAATAAAACCTCTAGTATAATAATAAATAATGGAAGTTTGGCATCCCTGATCCAGCTTCCAGAGTGGAGCAGCCTACCCAAGATGCAAGAAACAAGAGAAAAGAAAAGAAATCTCAAAACCACTCGTCGATACCCAAAGACCCTGTCCCAGAAGAGAGAGAAGTTTTGAAGCCCCTTTCCTCTTTTAGCTTTGAGCATGAAATTAAAAAGATCAGAAATCTTGTGCCCCTTTCAGAGCTAATTAAGCACGAAGATTTCAAGAAATCCCTCTCCAAGCTCTCGCAGTCTGAGCCATCTTGCTATTCCACAGACTTAGTAAATCTTCAAGATGAAAATCCAACAGTCATCATAGGTCTTATGGTAGAAGATAAAGATTATTCATCCCATCCCTTCTACACATCACTGAGCATACATGACAAGGTGTTTCATAATTGTCTAATGGACTCCAGAGCATCTCATAATCTCATGCCCAAAACTGTCATGGAAGAACTAGGACTAGAAATCACAAAAGCATATCATGATTTGCATTCTTGTGATTCTAGGACAGTGCAATGTCTTGGGGTCGTCAAATAACTGGTCGTGACCTTGTTTCAGCTGCCCATGAAAAGTGTGGTCATGGATATAGTGGTGGCTGATGTTCCTCCCAAGTTTGGCATACTCTTGTCAAGATCTTGGATAGAGACTTGGGGGAACCTTGCAAATGGACCTCTCATATGCCACTATTCCTGTGTTTGGGGGGGATCATAGAATATTGTATAGAGAAGCTCAATTGGCCTACATTATTAGTGATGAATCAGACCCCACCAATCATCCTATATTTTAACTCGATACTAATTTGGGATCTAGTTTGTTACAACTCACTGATGCTCCTGAAACTCCTCTTGAAATAAAAAAGAAACCCATTTCTTCTCATGAAATACCTCCCCCGACTACTTCTATGTGGAAAATGTTCTTCAACGAAGCCTCTTCTAGGGAAGGTGTTGGTGTCAGAGTGGTTTTGGTATCACCTTGTCAAGAAGCCATATCCCTATCATACAAATTAGAGTTTGAAACTACCAATAATGTGGCAGAATATGAAGCTCTTGTTTTAGGTTTGAGGGTTGCGAAAGACATGGGAATTGAAGAACTCGTAGTATTTGGAGATGTTGAATTAATTTTTCATTAGGTAAAATATGTTTATCAAGCCAAAAAACCTCGGCTCAGAAGTTACAGAAATGAAGTATGGGACTTAATTGACGATTTTTTCTCGGCTTTCAACATTTCATTCATTCCAAGAGAAGAGAATTTCATGGTTGATTCTCTCATTGTTTTGGCAAGCAATTTCAGAATCCCTCTTCCACCCAAGCTCAGGTATGATATTGAGGTAAGATACTGACCCTCTATACCTGACAATGTCAAGCATTGGAAGGTATTTGAGAATGATCTTGAGATAAAGAGGTTCCTGGAAGCTATTGATGAATTTTCTGCATTACACAGACCAGGATCTTGATTCTCAAAGAAACCCACATGCTGATGTATTTTTAAAGAAAATTACTAATCATCATATTGTGTAGTTATCAAGCAATCACATTTCGAAGGAATAGTCCCTTTGGAAAGGATATTTGATAGTAATGATGTGGTAGTGAAAGCTCAGAAGCCGATTGATGATGTTGACATAGCCGAATGCAACATTGGCACAAAGAAAGACCCTAAGTATGCCAAGCTGTCAAATATACTGTCAAGGAAATAGAGGGCCGGGTATGTTAAGATACTAAAGGAATTCACCGATGTGTTTACCTAGACCTATGAATATCTCAGAACATATGACATGACCGTCATCGAACATAAGATCCCACTGAAGGAGGAGGCCAAACCATTTAGGCAGAAATTGAGACAGATAAATCCTATGCTGCTACCTATCATGGAGAGAGAGGTAAAAAAGTTGTTGGATGCACAGATCATCATTCCTTTGAGATATTCAGAGTGGGTGGCCAACCTAGTCCCAGTGAGAAAGAAAAGTGGGGAAATGAGACTTTGTGTCAATTTCAGGAACCTGAGAAGGAGCTCAAAGAAAGACAATTACCCCTTTCCGAAAATGGAACACATATTACAAAGGGTAACTAGCACATCAAGGCTATCCATGATTGACATCTTTTCGGGATACAATCAGATCTCGGTCCTGCCTGAGGAGAGAGAAAAAAAAGCCTTCACCACTCCTTGGGGTAAATTCATGTATGCCAAAATTCCCTTTGGATTGATGAATGTGGGGGCGACCTTTCAGAGAGCCATGGATATCGCTTTCGTTGGAAAAAAGGACAAGTTTGTGGTCATCTATCTGAATGAAATTAAAGTCTTCTACAGATCATATAGAGAGCACTGCGAGCATTTAAAAAGGGTTTTTCTGAAATGCAGGAAATTTGGTCTCTCTTTACATCCCAAGAATTCTTTGTTTTCCATGGAGGGGAAATTGTTGGGCCACATAATATCAGTTGATGGAGTCAAGATTGATCCCAGCAGAGTTGAATTAATCCAAACCTTGTCACTCCTGAGATCCAGGAAAGAAGTCCAGTCTTTCTTGGGAAAAATAAATTTTCTGAGGAGGTTTGTTTCCAACTTTGTTGAGATGGTAAAATTTATAAAATCCATGTTGAGGAAAGGAAATGAATTCAAATGGACTATCGAGTCTCGAAATTCCTTTCATGAGATAAAGAAGGCCTTGACTGAAGCACATGTGCTTATCAGTCCTGATTACTCAAAGGATTTCCTATTTTTTTCATTTTCTTCATTTGACATTGTACCAGGTGTTATGTTGCAGAAAAATGTTGAAGGGTTAGAGCAACCCATTTCCTTTTTCAGTCGAGCATTGAGAGATGCTGAGGTGAAATATGAAATCATGGAGAAGCAGGCCTACACTTTGGTTAGAGCTCTCAAAGCCTTTAGAGCCTATGTCTTGCAATCAAAAGTCATCGCATGCATCCCTTCAGCTGCTATTAAGGAAATTCTCATCCATCCAAACATAGATGGAAAGAGGAGTCGAAGGATTGCCAAAATCCTTGAATTTGATCTAGATATCAAGCCCACAAAATTGATAAAAGTTCAAGGTTTATCCAGGCTACTGGTTGAATCTAATTGCAAAGATTTGGGGGTAAATTTCATCAATAATTACTCAGAAAATCAGCAAGTTGAGCTGTCTGATACAAATTCTCAAGAAGACCTGCCATTAAGAGGATGTCCTTAGTACAAGGATGTCATATATTTTCTACAGAAATTGAAGTCTCCCGATGGCATGAAAAGGAACAAGGAAATATCTTTAAAGCTCAAAGCAATCAGATATTGCCTTATTGACCAGGTCTTGTATTGGAAAGACCCTTTAGGAGTGATTTTGAGATGTCTAGACCCACAGGAGGCCCAAAATATTATATTTGATTTCCATGACAGCCTATGTGGGGGACATCACTTCTGGAAAAACACAGCCTACAAAATCCTCAGGGACAGGTACTACTGGTCTACTCTATTCATTGATGTCTGTGCAAAGATCAGGGCTTGCATCAAATGCAAAACATTATTTGGAAAGCAACAACTCAAGTCTCTGCCATTAAAGCCCGTAGTAGCTTTAGGACCCTTTCAGCAGTGGGGCCTAGACTTTATTGGGGAAATCCATCCTCCTTCAAGCGGTCAAAACATGTGGATATTAACTGCAACATATTATTTCACCAAATGGATAGAAGTTGTCCCCATGAGGAGTGGCTCTCACAAGGTGATGATTGGTTTTCTGGAGGATATTATAGTAAGGTTTGGTTTCCCAAGCCGAATTGTCACTAATAATGCTGCAGCCTTCAAGGCCGAACCTCTGATCAAGTTTTGTGAGCAGTTTGGAATTACATTGATTCACTCTACCCCATATTACCCCCAAGTAAATGGATTAGTGTAACGTCCNGGGCTCATCTTCAATGATGCATGATACCCATTGTTGTAGGTGAATTCTACCAAGTGTAGGTAGTCTTCCCATCTTGATGGTTTGTCCATCACATACATTCTTAGTATGTCTTCTACTACTCTGTTCACCCTCTCTGTCTGTCCATCAGACTCGGGATGAAAAGTTGTACTAAAGTTCAGATTCGTTCCGAATCCTTTGAACAATCCTTTCCAGAAATTCGAGGTGAATTTCAGGTCTCTGTCAGACACAATTGTTTTAGGAATTCTATGCAATCGTGCCACTTCCTTTATGAAAATATCAGCAACATCTGCTGCCTTGTGAGTAATTTTTAGTGGAATAAAATGGGCAGCTTTTGTAAGCTTGTCCACCACCACCATGATCGAATCATGCAGCTTTCTTGTTCTGGGCAATCCTGTAATAAAATCCATCGTTACTACTTCCCACTTCCACTCAGGAATGGGTAAAAGTTGTAGCAACCCTGTTGGGTGCCTATGCTCAGCTTTAACTTTCTGGTACTCCATACATATGGCGATGTATTCAGCGATCTATCTCTTCATACCCGGCCAAAACTAATGGCTCTTGACCGCTGCTACTATTTTATGATATCTAGGGTGCCCTGCATATGGCACATTATGCATCTCCTGCAAAATCATATGTTTCAAGGACTGGACATTGGGTACAAAAATTATGTTCTTGTACAATAGTATTCCATATGTTTCCAATTTATAAATTTCCATCTTCTATGGCATCTTACCCTGTTGTAGCTTGGCTACTAATTCTCTGTACTGCAGATCTACATTTGTAGCCTCCCGAATTCTTCTTTTAATATCAGTCTGATACATGCTAATGGTTGTAGCATGTAATTCATGCACCCTCCTGTTGAGTGCATCAACCACTTTATTCTCCTTTCCTTTGATATGCTTGATCTCAAAGTCGTACTCACACAGAAATTCCAGCCACCTACTTTGTCTAGCGTTTAAGGTTGGTTGATCAAACAAATATTTCAGACCATTATGGTCTATTCTGAGTTCAAACCTCCTTCCCATGAGGTAATGTCCCCATTTCCTCAGAGCATGAACGATTACTGCCAACTCCAAATCGTGAGTGGCGTAATTATTTTCGTGCTCTTTCAGCTTCCTAGACTCATAACAGATTACAAATCCATTATGACTGAGAACTCCTCCCAACCCTTCTTTACACACATTTGTGCACACCATGAAATCCACATTTGGATCTATAATCCTCAAGATTGGAGCGTTGGTTAATAACTACTTCAATCACTGGAAACTTTTCTCACACTCTTTAGTCCACTGAAACTTTTCCTCCTTCCTTTGCAAGGAAGTGATAGGGTGAGCTATCTTTGACAACCCTGCGATAAACCTTCTGTAATAGCTCGCTAGACCCATAAAGGATCTAACTTCCGCCACATTCCTTGGTGCTAACCATTGTTAAACCCTAATATTGGCTCATTACCCCTTAATTGGGGCATATTATATTAGTAATGTTATTTTATTTATGTCGGCTTTAGACCATTAGTTGTAATTATACCTCCTAGTCTCCTATATATA
>JZKD02S0129287.1:0-10502 GCA_000966675.3 Picea glauca
ATGTAAATTATTTTATTATTTAATTCCATATTATGTATTAATTCCTTTCTTAAAGTCTTAAATTTTTTTAATTGTGTATTAATTACATATTATATATTAAGATTTTTTTTTCTTAATAATCAAAATAAATACTAAAACATTATTAATTCAACCTAAATTTATTTTAAATTTAAATATATCAAATTTCTTAAGATGTAAATTATTTTATTATTTAATTCCATATTATGTATTAATTCCTTTCTTAAAGTCTTAAATTTTTTTAATTGTGTATTAATTACATATTATATATTAAGATTTTTTTTTCTTATTAATCAAAATAAATACTAAAACATTATTAATTCAACCTAATTTTATTTTAAATTTAAATATATCAAATTTCTTTAGATGTAAATTATTTTATTATTTAATTCCATATTATGTATTAATTCCTTTCTTAAATTCTTAAATTTTTTTAATTGTGTATTAATTATATATTATATATCATTTATTATTTAAATTTTTTTTTTTTTTTTTTTTTAATTAATTGAAGTTTAAATAAATTTATACTGTATATTTTTTCGCTTAGTTATTTATTTTATTTTATTTTGTTTTGCATGTACAAGTAACAAGAACTCTCATACTAAATTATAAATCACCTCCGTACTTTGTAACTTTGGATACAGTAATAATATCTATAAATGAGATTACATGGAAGCAGCACCGAAATTTTCCCAACCTGAAAATTAAGGAAGAGTTTGATATGACGTAGGCATCCCGAGTGTAGTATGCGTGGATTGAGGAATCTAGAAGTTTTGAAAATAGATTAGATTCCATAGTGTCCAATGCGAAGGGTTTAAAAGAGTTGAGTTGTAAAGAACAAAACTTGCACTCATTTCAGAGTTGATTAAAGCGAAGTAATAGTATTAGAATAGATGTTAGAAAATCAGACGTTTGTATTGTCAACGAAGCGAATTAGTTTTGGAAGTTTGTACTCGTCCAGGTCTAGGTGGAATTTCACGGTTAAATTCTTTACCGCAACCGCTTCAACTTATCCGTCATGAAATAGCTCTCAAATATGTAAAATGTTTAACAATTTGATTCTAAACGTCAAGAAATGGATTCTACCACTATAAAATCCCCGCTCTTCTCCCTGCCATGAAACAAGTTTTCTTCTTCTATCTAACTCTCAAGAATATGTGCCTATTCCTTTATAAGTTAAATTTGGAAAAATTGAGTATATATGTCTCTATAATCTAATTAAAATTTTAAAATTAATTAAAATTTTGAGATGAAAAAATAATCATTAATTAAATTATTATTATTATTATATTTATTTATGATTAATAATTAAGAATATGTATTTTCTCTTAAGAGATCATAAGTTTAAATCTAGAAGAATAGGGTATGTATGTCTCCATAAACTTTACCAATCAAATGGTTAGAGGGAGATGATTGGTGGTCATGTTAAACCATACAAAAGTGTTTCATTCATTTACATAATATACAAGCACATATGCACAATGTTGAAAATAGTAATTACAAGTCGGTGAACTTCACCTCTCCGTTGATTTGTCAGTTAGTCAGTCTGCAAATTCAAAGTCACACGTCTCCATCAATTTGTTAGTCAGTCATTTTGCACATTCAAAGTCACATGTTTACGCAAGATTCATTTCTATCGGTCGACAAGCACGAGAGTTAATTAATGGAGCCGATCTTTATCTTTCTCGAGTCCATTTAAGTAGATGAAGAGTCAGTTGAATTTATTGTCGTCTTTAATGTTGAGTCACTCTTACTTCTACAAGAAGTCTCATTTTCATCTTTATAAGTCCGAGTCTTTAGTCGAGATACAATACAAGAGATGCAGAGATGTATAGAGAACATAGTCGTGAAGAAAAAAACAACAACAATAGTTGAGGAGTCGAAGAAGTCTGAGAGCACAAGCTTTGTGTCTGTAAAGTCAGTAGAGGTTGTTGGAGTTGAAGCTTGTCATAGTTATCTTATTTTGTATTAGTGCGTAGTGCCAAAGCTTAATATATATTTATCAAGTATTTTGAGTGTTTTCATACATACATGTATTTCTAAGTTTTACTTTGTTTATGAGTTTATGTGCTAAGCATAAAAATGTGTCATTTTTGCATCTATAAATCGTCCATTAAAGTGTTTTATGACGACGTGCAATAAATCCAGTAGTTTTCCACTGCACGGTAAGTCCTGAGTATTCAACGACAAAGTTTGTGCACTGTGTTGTAGATCTAAGATCTGGTATCAAAGTAGGTTGATCAGAGCATGTTTTATCGGAACAAGTTCAAGAACAACAACTTTGTCGAAAAGTGAAATATGGCTTCTACTTTAAATCTAAAACCTTCCACTCTCACAGGAAAGAATTATGAGTTATGGTCCTTGATCATGAAGGCACTGTTACGAGGTCAAGATGTATGGGAGATAGTCGAAAATATTTATATGGAACCAACAGATCAGGCAACATAAATGCCCTCACACAAGCTGAGAACGATGCTTTGAAAGATCAAAGGAAGAAGGATATAAATGATATGTTTTACATACATCAAGCCATCCATGAGAGCACACTCCCAAGATTTGCATCAGTAAAGCAAGCCAAGGAGGCATGGGACATATTACAAACCTCTTATCAAGGTATGGACAAAGTCAAAAATTCAAAACTATAAATTCTTAGAAGAGATTTTGAAAACATGTCAATGAAAGACTCAAACTCAGTAGATTCATTTTACACACATGTTATTAGTTTGATAAATCAGATTAAGTCTCATGGAGAAACCATAGAAGACAAAAAAGTTGTTGAGAAACTACTTAGGAGTCTTCCTCCTAAATTTGATACCCTGGTTGTGACTCTAGAAGAGAGAAAATATCTGAGTCATTCTAGTCTAGATGAACTACACGTTTTCCCCATTAATCATGAACACAGATTGAATAGGTCAAGTATGTCATTAGAGAATGTATTTTTCACGCAGTCATCTATAAGTCATGGAAGAGGAAGGGGGATAGCTAACTCTAGAGGCAAAGGAAGAAGTTATGTTAGAGGTGGATGCAGTAGCAGTCCCGAAAACACTAATGGAAGAGGTAAAAACCAAAATACCATTTAGCCAAGTGGTCGGAGAACTGACAAATCCAAGATTCAGTGTCATTATTGTAAAAAGTATGGACATTATGCATATGAATGCAGGAAGAAACAATATAATCAGAATAAACAAGGAAAAGATCAGCCATACAACACAAATAACCAAACCTATCCTATATTTATGGCACATGATGAAGAAATACCTATAGTTTCCCTAGTGGAATGTAATGTTTCTCAAGAAAGCCCATGTGACATATGGTATCTAGATTCAGGCTGTAGTATTCACATGACACGAAACATAGAATTGTTTTCTAGTTTGTATAAGTCAGTCCAAACCAAGGTTACACTTGGAGAAGATATCCAAGTCACTTTATTAGGCAAAGGAAGTATAAACATTTTAACTAAACAAGGAGAACAAAAACTTGTGTTTAATGTATATTATGTTTCTGGTCTGAAGCATAATCTCATGAGCATAGGAAAGTTGTTACAAAAAGGATACATGATTTATATGGAAGAGAAACATGTGTGATTATGGACAGATATACAAGCAATGAACTTATTACAAGAATTCAAATGACAAGTAATAGAACATTCTCATTGAAATTAAAGCCAACCAAGAAGTGGAATTGTTGAGTAAAATATAGGCTATCTATTTCGACATTAAATTGTCAATCTAGGGCTCGTAAGCTTCAAGGTGTTAACACTGTATGTGTAGGTCTAGAGCTCTAATCTATCCTAGTATAGCCTAATATAATCTAATGCCAATAAACTCAAATAATAAAGAGTTTTACTTTAAATTTACAGAGTAATCTACAACTATGAATGTTGAGCTCATTATTCTAAGTAATCAAATCTTGAATAATAACAAGCTATCTTTCTTTAAAGACAACCTATGTTCATGGACAATAAACTCATAAAGAAAACTATTTTTCTTTAAAAACAACCTATGTTCATGGGTAGTGAACTCATAAAGAAAACTATTTTTCTTTAAAAACAACCTATGTTCATGGGTAGTGAACTCATAAAGAAAACTACCGTTAAAAATCAATTCTTTGTAGTGGACTCTATTCTTAAAGTACCTCTTCAAAAATTCATAATGACTCAGAATTAACATGGTCTATAAACTTTGTACAAAAAGATTTGAAATCAACTCTTATCCTATCACTCTAGTGCTGGAAATAAAGTTAACCATTTATGTAAATCTACAAGAAGTAATCAAAATTCACAATTTAATAAAGTAGATGTAGTTGATATAGATATTACCTAAATAACCAAGTTGTGAAGTAATCTATAGTTCATGAAACAGGGAAAGAAAGATATGATTGTATAATGAGATAAATATGAACATATATCAATTAATAAAACACAACTTGCATGAAAAGATAAAGAAATATACACAATAATACATTTCAGCAAGTAACCTGCAAATTAGATAAAGAAATACACACAGTAATACACATATAATTCTAGGGAGCAATCTGCAAGTTATGTAAAAGATATACACAGCCACACAATTTTAACAAGTAATTCAAAATTAGCAAGTGATGAAAGTAAAATGCGAAAATATAAATATACAACGATATGAACAAGCTACCCAGACAGTCGTGGAACTACTCAAATGTAAAACATAGTCACAGGATTAGCATAGAATTAGTATTAACATAAAAAACAATGTTTTTACAGAGCAATTCAATATGATGGTTGTGTGTACAAAAATATTGTTATGGTGGCATAGACAAGCCAATATTTATAGAGTTTGTACATAGCTGAGAGGTCGACCACTGTAAGGGTCGACACTCTCTAAAAACATAAATACATTAAATTCCATCAACATAAAGCATCTTTTCCAACAGCCTCGTGCACTCAAAATAATAGCTGCTACAACAACCCAAGTCTGAATGCGTTGAGTTCCATAGATGTAGGGTGTGAGTGGGCACAAAACCCATGTCTTCGATTCTCCCAGAGAAGCCTGCTGATATGCTAATTGCCAACTCCACTGTGCTCCAAGTTCCAGATGGAGTATCGGATCGAGGGTTGGAGGGTCGGATCGAGGACCATGAACTTCTCTCATTCCGTCCACAATTTTAGGAAAAATACTTATGTGGGACCTAATTAGGCATATTAGGCACAAAACCCATGTGCCATATTTTCCTGATTCAACTTCTTCCTCCCACAAATTGAGCTTGAAGTTCACTTCCTGGAACAATGTCGCATGGAGGACTAGACAAAGGACTGGATCATGTTTTTGGCTTGTTGCAAGAAAACGAGAAATCTTAAGAAATCGTAATCACTCAATTGAATATAAATTAGCATAAAATCATCACAAAACAATGATTACACATACCTCATGTTGTTCCATGGAGAATTGATGCACAAAACCTGATAATACCTTTAAAAAGAGNTCATTGACATTAAAGCCAACCAAGAAGTGGAATTGTCGAGTAAAATATAGGCTATCTATTTCGACATTAAATTGTCAATCCAGGGCTCGTAAGCTTTGAGGTGCTAACACTGTATATGCAGGTCTAGAGCTCTAATCTATCCTATTATAGCCTAATATAATCTAATGCAAATAAACTCAAATAATAAAGAGCTTTACTTTAAATTTACAGAGTAATCTACAACTATGAATGTTGAGCTCATTATTCTAAGTAATCAAATCTTGAATAATAACAAGCTATCTTTATTTAAAGACAAACTATGTTCATGGACAGTGAACTCATAAAGAAAACAATCTTTCTTTAGAAACAACCTATGTTCATAGGTAGTGAACTCATAAAGAAAACTGTCGTTAAAAAGAAATTCTTTATAGTGGACTCTATTCTTAAAGTACCTCTTCAAAAATTCACAATGACTCAAAATTAACACAATCTATAAACTTTGTACAAAAATATTTGAAATCAACTCTTATCCTATCACTCTAGTGCTGGAAATAAAGTTAACCATTTATGTAAATCTAAATCTACAAGAAGTAATCAAAATTCATAATTTAATAAAGTAGATGTAGTTGATATAGATATTGCCTAAATAACCAAGTTGTGAAGTAATCTATAGTTCATGAAATAGGGAAAAAAAGATATGATTGTATAATGAGATATATATGAACATATATCAATTAATAAAACACAACCTGCATGAAAAGATAAAGAAATATACACAATAATACATTTCAACTAGTAACCTGCAAATTAGATAAAGAAATATACACAGTAATACACATATAATTCCAGGGAGCAATCTGCAAGTTATGTAAAAGATATACAGAGCCAAACAATTTTAACAAGTAATTCAAAATTAACAAGTGATGAAAGTAAAATGCGAAAATATAAATATACAACGATATGAACAAGCTACCTAGACGGTCATGGCACTACTCAAATGTAAAACATAGTCACAGGATTAGCATAGAATTAGTATTAACATAAAAAAACTAAGTTTTTATAGAGCAAACCAATATGATGGTTGTGTGTACAAAAATATTGTTATGGTGGCATAAACAAGCCAGTATTTATAGAGTTTGTACATAGCTGTGAGGTCGACCACTGGAAGGGTCAACACTCTCTAAAAACATAAATACATTAAATCCCATCAACAGAAAGCATCTTGTCCAACAACCTTGTGCACTCAAAATAGTTTCCGCTACAACTACCCAAGTCTAAATGCGTTGAGTTCCATAGATGGAGGGAGTGAGTGGGCACAAAACCCATGTCCTCGATTCTCCCAGAGAAGCCCGTCGATATGCTAACTGCCAACTCCACTGTGCTCCGAGTTCCATATGTAGTATCGGATCAAGGGTTGGAGGGTCGGATCGAGGACCAAAAAATTCTATCATTTCGTCCACAATTTTCTCAAAAGATCCATGTGGGACCTAATTAGGCATATTAGGCACAAAACCCATTGTGCCATATTTTCCTGATTCAACTTCTTCCTCTCACAAATTGAGCTTGAAGTTCACTTCCTAGAACAATGTCACATGGAGGCCTAGATGGAGGATTGGATCATGCTTTTGGCTTGTTGCAAGAAAATGAGAAATCTTAAGAAATTGTAATCACTCAATTGAAGATAAATTAACATAAAATCATCACAAAACAACGATTACACATACCTCATGTTGTTCCATGGAGAATTGATGCACAAAACCTAATAATACCTTTAAAAAGAGATAAATAAAAGCATAGAGCGTATTAATTCCATATGAAAAAAGGAATTTGGCATCATAAAAATAGGCAAAACATAGAGTCATCAGGAATACAACACTAATTGTTGTTAAAGAAAAATATGTGCAATCAAACACTTCATTTACAATACAAAGTGTGTGCAATTTCAATGAAGAAAATAGTGCACAGAGTATCAAGAAAGGAGAAAGTGGCACAAAGATACAAGCAACATTCCAATCTAAAGTATAGGATGATTCTTGGTTATGGAATTTCATATTTAGACATTTGAGATTTGGAGGTATGAAGCTGCTACACACAAAGGATATGGAAAAAGGTTTTCCATTGATTGGAAAACTAGAAATAATATTTGAAGGATGTATTTTTGGAAAGCAACATAGAGAGTCATTTCCAGTTGGAGAGTCTTACAGAGAAAAAAATCCACTGGAAATAGTGCATTCATAAATTTGTGGTCCAATGCAAACTCCATCCATAGGGGGGAATATATATTTTCTAACATTTATTGATTATTTCTCAAGAAAGACATGGATTTATTTCCCAAAGCACAAATCTGACGCTTTGGGTTGTTTTCAATAGTTTAAATCTCTTGTGGAGAAACAAAGTGGCTATTACATCAACTGTCTAAGAACTAATAGAGGAGGATAATGCATTTCAAGATAGTTTCAGAACTTTTGTAAATTTCATGGCATCTACAAGAAATTTACTGCGTGATATACACCATAGCAGAATGTTGTCGCAGAGAGTAAGAACAGAACCACCATGGAAATGGTGCGCAGTATGTTGGTAGCCAAACATTTGTCAAATGAGTATTGCGTTGAAGCAGTACCAACTGTAGTATACATCATGAACACATGTTTGTCAAAGAGTGTGAAGAACAAAGTTCTTCAAGAAGCCTTGACAGGTATGAAGCATAATGTGGCACACTTAAAAGTTTTTGGTTGTGTCGCATACGCACATGTTCTAGGTGATTTGATAAAGAAGTTGGACAACAAAGGACATAAATGTATATTTGTTGGGTATTCTGAAGAAACAAAAGGATACAAGCTATATGACCCTGTCGTAAGGAAGTCATAAATGTCTGCGATGTTCAATTTGTGGAGAATGAAGCATGGGATGGAAGCATAGAAAAGATAGTCAGAATTATTGTTGNTATAATTCCAGGGAGCAATCTGCAAGTTATGTAAAAGATATACAGAGCCAAACAATTTTAACAAGTAATTCAAAATTAACAAGTGATGAAAGTAAAATGCGAAAATATAAATATAAAACGATATGAACAAGCTACCTAGACGGTCGTGGCACTACTCAAATGTAAAACATAGTCACAGGATTAGCATAGAATTAGTATTAACATAAAAAAACTAAGTTTTTATAGAGCAAATCAATATGATGGTTGTGTGTACAAAAATATTGTTATGGTGGCATAGACAAGCCAGTATTGATAGAGTTTGTACATAGCTGAGAGGTCGACCACTGGAAGGGTCAACACTCTCTAAAAACATAAATACATTAAATTCCATCAACAGAAAGCATCTTGTCCAACAACCTTGTGCACTCAAAATAGTTTCCGCTACAACTACCCAAGTCTGAATGTGTTGAGTTCCATAGATGGAGGGAGTGAGTGGGCACAAAACCCATGTCCTCGATTCTCCCAGAGAAGCCCATCGATATGCTAACTGCCAACTCCACTGTGCTCCGAGTTCCATATGTAGTATCGGATCGAGGGTTGGAGGGTCGGATTGAGGACCAAAAAATTCTATCATTTCGTCCACAATTTTCTCAAAAGACCCATGTGGGACCTAATTAGGCATATTAGGCACAAAACCCATGTGCCATATTTTCCTGATTCAACTTCTTCCTCTCACAAATTGAGCTTGAAGTTCACTTCCTGGAACAATGTCACATGGAGGCCTAGATGGAGGACTGGATCATGCTTTTGGCTTGTTGCAAGAAAATGAGAAATCTTAAGAAATTGTAATCACTCAATTGAAGATAAATTAGCATAAAATCATCACAAAACAACGATTACACATACCTCATGTTGTTCCATGGAGAATTGATGCACAAAACATGATAATACCTTTAAAAAGAGATAAATAAAAGCATAGAGTGTATTAATTCCATATGAAAAAAGGAATTTGGCATCATAAAAATACGCAAAACATAGAGTCATCATGAATACAACACTAATTGTTGTTAAAGAAAAATATGTGCAATCAAACACTTCATTTACAATACAAAGTGTGTGCAATTTCAATGAAGAAAATAGTGCACAGAGTATCAAGAAAGGAGAAAGTGGCACAAAGATACAAGCAACATTCCAATCTAAAGTATAGGATGATTCTTGGTTATGGAATTTCATATTTAGACATTTGAGATTTGGAGGTATGAAGCTGCTACACACAAAGGATATGGAAAAAGGTTTTCCATTGATTGGAAAACTAGAAATAATATTTGAAGGATGTATTTTTGGAAAGCAACATAGAGAGTCATTTCCAGTTGGAGAGTCTTACAGAGAAAAAAATCCACTGGAAATAGTGCATTCATAAATTTGTGGTCCAATGCAAACTCCATCCATAGGGGGGAATATATATTTTCTAACATTTATTGATTATTTCTCAAGAAAGACATGGATTTATTTCCCAAAGCACAAATCTGACGCTTTGGGTTGTTTTCAATAGTTTAAATCTCTTGTGGAGAAACAAAGTGGCTATTACATCAACTGTCTAAGAACTAATAGAGGAGGATAATGCATTTCAAGATAGTTTCAGAACTTTTGTAAATTTCATGGCATCTACAAGAAATTTACTGCGTGATATACACCATAGCAGAATGTTGTCGCAGAGAGTAAGAACAGAACCACCATGGAAATGGTGCGCAGTATGTTGGTAGCCAAACATTTGTCAAATGAGTATTGCGTTGAAGCAGTACCAACTGTAGTATACATCATGAACACATGTTTGTCAAAGAGTGTGAAGAACAAAGTTCTTCAAGAAGCCTTGACAGGTATGAAGCATAATGTGGCACACTTAAAAGTTTTTGGTTGTGTCGCATACGCACATGTTCTAGGTGATTTGATAAAGAAGTTGGACAACAAAGGACATAAATGTATATTTGTTGGGTATTCTGAAGAAACAAAAGGATACAAGCTATATGACCCTGTCGTAAGGAAGTCATAAATGTCTGCGATGTTCAATTTGTGGAGAATGAAGCATGGGATGGAAGCATAGAAAAGATAGTCAGAATTATTGTTG
>JZKD02S0129299.1:18605-36870 GCA_000966675.3 Picea glauca
ATAGCCCAGGCATACATTGTATTATTTAGTGTTCTACATGGAAAATAATTGTTGGTCTGAGGTAAAAATGAAGTACTAAAGCTGCTAGGTCGACACAACAACCACCAACCATTTTAACGAACCTTTCGCGACTAGATTTCTCCTTGTCTTTCAAGATGACTTGCTTTTTGAGAAAGATAATATACCTTTTATACCATCTCCATCGGGGTCCTATAATTTCCAAGTTCTTTCGAACTTCAAATTATAAAATTTGATAAAGAACACTAAAGTATTAATAACACTCCAGGGTCGGCATGCAAGCCCAGGTTAAAAATGGAATATTCTTTCGATACCTCCTTCGTCAGGGTTCTAACATCTCTAGGGTCTGTTGGAATCTGAATCATAAAGTCTGACGGTGTACCTTGAAACCCTTTAAAGTCTCCACGGTCGGCAAGAAAACCCATGTTAAAAGGGGAATATACCTTTAATACCCTCCCATCGAAGTATACCTCAACCTGAGTACCGATCACCTCTGTCGGGATGACTCCGACTGACCCCACCTATCACCACAACTATGATCCTACTATGTCAGCACGTGAACCCAAGAAGGATAAGGAATATTCTTTGATCCCTTTTCTTTGGAGTGCAAATAACCCATGAACTTTCCCTAGTCCTATGGAAGAGACTGCGACGACCATTTTTTCAAATTTAAACTTTCGCTTCCACCCTGATATGCAGATTCATATGATCTTCCCTCTTAAATCATATTAATGGTGGAGATTACACTTGGATTTTGAAATAGTCCTCATACACAAGTGATTTATTACACATTTGGAGTGATTTAATATGTATGAAATGACCCTAAATCCTCCTCATTTTCACTCTATCTTCCTCTGTAAGATGATAAAGTGCTCTACCTTGCTCTAATTAGCTCTGTATACTATAAATCCTCTATTTTGACTAAATTGTAAGTATTGCACTTTTCTAACATTACCTGTCTCCCTATAGTTGCTTCGTTATTTTCTAGGGATTAACTCATGTTTTAACTCTAGTGATATAGGACACATACACCATTTCATTATGGAAAGTCAGAATACTAGGAGACCCAAGGGCTCTGTAAAATTTCAATTAGCCTCTACGCCTGAAACTTATTCTCACCAAACACAGGTTCTAGTGATAGACACTACCCATCACATTGGTGAATACCAAAGCCTCAGATATGATGATATCTACAAGATTTTCAACATTGGGGAGTTTTCTCTAGAAGAAGAAAACTTGGAGATATACCAGAACATACAGAAAAGTGACATTCATCTAGGTGTTTCTTGGCCACCCCTTTTTCCTTACAACAAATCAGCCCAGTGGTGCTTTAAGCAATTCTACCCAAGAACTACAAACATCATAAGAAAACACTGAAGGTGAGTAGCATCCCTACGGCTTGAAGATATCAACATGAGATATCACTTACCCACACCTACATGTTCTCTCAATGAGCCATTCTTAAAAGGTTTCTCTCAAAGCAATAAAGGCCCAGCTAAATTGATAAAAACATTGGTGGGTAGATGAAGACAAGACTCTCAAGCAGGGACAAAAACTGGTCTCCACATGGGAATTCAAAGAACCATAAAAAATGTTGGTCGCTATGCTAAATTGGTTGTATGGTGAGGAAAAAATAACACACTTTCAAACAGATTGGCTACCGTTGGCCCATACCATCGTTAAAATGGGACATGTGTTCAATTGGGCAGATATATTGGCTTTAAACATATGCCTCCACATGAAAAATATTTGAGGTGTGAGGAAGCCCCGTTTTTATATGTCATCCTACCTAATTGATGACATATGTTCCTCTATACAATTTATTGATCTAGGGTGGAACTAGGACCAGGACAAACCCCATGTACATGTGTATTGCTCTGAATTATGGAGCATAAATTAAAAAATATTTTTTTATGACATATGTAACTACTTCTTCGCCCCTCTCTATACTGTACTTTTTGGTTTACCTAGGCACAAAATTTCCATTGAATCCCGAACTTGAATGAAAGGGGTAGCAGAGTGGTACCTGGGAAAATACTACCCTTACATTAGGGTGTATGGTTCCATTATGGCCCCGCATATTTTACCTTAATTTGTCCCAGACTGTCTCCTAATGAGAGAAATTATTTATCAAATCATGAGAATAGGGGTCACCTCTCTTCTCATGAGAATTAGCAAAAAACTATGGCCTTTGTTTCCCTTCCATATATGAAGTTACACCCTGTCTAATGGCTCTTGTGCCATAAAATAAATTGAAGCCCTACAATATGTATTCCTATGCCTTGGAGAGCCAAAAGGTCATGACCCACATGAAATTGTTGTTGGCCACATCATATATGTAGGTCTCACCCATCCTAACATACATTAGTTGATTTTGAGGAAGATAGACTCAAAGGGGTTATTTTCTATGAAGAAGTTTTGAAGAAACTACCTACTGATGTTGCAAAACAAGAACTAGAGTCTAAGAAAGAGGCAATGAAGAGGGTTACAATATATCATTTTGAAATACTATTGCAAGAATATCAAGACAAATTGAACACCAAAGAACAAGAAAAAATCAAGAAGGCAGAAAAGTTAAAGCAAAAAAGACTACAAGTTGAGGAAGATTACCAGAAAAAGCTAGCTGAGGAGAAAACAATCAAAAGGGAAAATGACATCAAAGCAAAGCAATCCACCCTCCAAAAGAAGAAAGTTGAATAAGAGGCTAAGAGACTGGATGATGAGGCAGAAGCTATAAGTCTGGATTATGAGACCGAGGCTAAACAACTAGCTGAAGAAGCTGAAGCTAAAAGGAAAGTAGAAGAGCAATTGAAATGACATAAATCAGAAGAATTGAGAAAGACACCAAGCAGTCCATCAACACCCAATCTAGGCATTGTGAACATCCCACCCCAGAAATACACTCCCCTTAATGTCATCCCAGGTGAATCCACCTTCTTTTCGCAAGTTTTGAATTTTTAAGGAACTGTAGTGGCCATTGGAGATTATTATTATGATGACATAACAAAAAGTATTGAGAAGAGATCAAACAAGAGAAAAAGGGAATAATCCATCAAGTCCATATCGTCTACAGGAAGAGTTTTGGAGTGGAAATTTGGGCCTAACCCAGAAGAGAATGTTGTTCAAGCAGATTCTTCCCTTCATGCCTTTGCAGGATTGAATGCCTCGTCTATTCTTGAGTTTACTAGTGCCTTAGGCACATCCTGAAACAAAATCACAAAACTGCAGTCAGAGTTGAAGACCGTGAAAGACGAGATCACCTCATAATTCGAGAGAATCACAAGAGTGGTTGAAACACTCAACACTAAAAATTTGAATAAAGCATTGAACATGAAAAAATATGAGATGAATGCAAAGTTTGAGAGAAGGGCACAGACCCAACGGGACACCCATGCCAGAGACTTAGAATGTATGAAACTAAAATTTGATGATGAGATAGAACAACTAAAAAGGGAACACTCTGGAGAAGCTACCAAGATACAGGAAGAATTATCTCATTCCAAGAGGCTCATGGAGCAACAAAATTTCCAGATCCTCAGGCTAGTACAAGAAAAGAAAAAACTCGAAAAATCTCTAGAAGAGAGAAAGACCTCAATTCTTGATGTGGAAATTGTTAAAGCTAAGGCATTAGAGATGAATGAGAAACTCAGATCTGAGCAGAAAGAATTCCTATGTATTCTCAGTGATATGCAGGCTGACTTAGGTGATCAATTAAGGTTGTAGGACAAAATAACTGAAATTCAAGGACAATATTAGGAGGCAAATGATGCCTTTGATCAAATTCTCAAATGGAAATAATTTTATGAAGCACCTCCAACTAAACTACCACTATATACTAGAAAGGAAAAACTCACTCATCAGGATTTCTTCGACACTTGGAAAACTGTCTTGAAAGATATTCAAGCGTTCAAGAAGAAACAACTAACCCATGCAAGAAGTTGTGGAGTACCTCAGATGATCTTATGGAGGAATTTGAAATGCAGTCGATGCCCCCCATTGATGAGGAAACATGTTCCACAATAAGAATAGTTGAAGTGGAGGAATGTAGGGGAATTAGCAAGGTAAACATTGAAAATCTAACTCAAGTGAAAAAAGAATTCCTAGAAGACCACCTGTTGAAGCCTACCAGGCTCATCAACATGACCCAACACTTTGTGAAACACACCGCACATGAGTTTCAACAAGAAGTGTCCACTAAGATTTTTAATGGGGAACTAGTCATGGAAAAAATGCAATTAGGTAAGCTAAAGAGCATAATGAAGGATTATTCCCTCTGGGAATAATATCAAGACCAAATGCAGGGGCAACAGCTCGTGATGACAATATTTTTTTAACTGATCCAAATGTCTCATTCCTTTTTCTTTGTAATTTTATTTTCAATTAGGGATAGGAAGAATCATTTTTGAAAATTTCCCTAGGCTCATGATTAAACACGAGAATGTAAACAATCGCTCCAAAATTATAAAAGAGGAGGACTACCTATGAGAAAGGGATTTTGGTTTTCGGATTGTAGCTGAACAATATTATTATTGTATGTTTAGTTTGAACCAGATACATTTTGAGGATCTTGGTGTGAATATGTATGAATGGGATTTTTCTATTTATGCATGTTAATTTATGTAATGTGTTAATGTTAGTCATATGAATTATTTCTTCATTAATTTTTGACATGTTTATAGTTGCCATGATTCTCAAATATAAGTACAACGATAATGTGATTAGTTGGTGAATCAATTGTTTGTTTCCAATTCATTATATTGTAAAGTCTTCATGTTCTTTACTAAAAATTATTTCTATGTAAGTAACACAAATATTTAGCTGCACTTATCTTTTAGTTTTCTCCTAATCAGGATATGATAGAGTAGAATAGAATAGAAGTGCATCTTAGGATTGTAAATAATCACTTTAATTTAGAATTATTTCTTTAGAGTTTTAATTCATCTGAGAACCTTCGGTTCTCAGATTCATATTTAGATAGTAAATTAATTATATTGGTAACCATGCCAAAATCTGTTTGGAAATTCTATCCCAACCAGAGTGGGTCTAATTGGGACCTACCATTGGGCGTTCTCCCTTACCTTCTTGAATGAGTCATTATGGCCCGTCAACACATTATTCCTCTCATATTTCCCTCTCCATCTTTTCTTTGTCCCTTTCCGTAAGAGTTGGTGTCACTATCCCTAACCCACTCATGAAAAGTTGCTAACCTGTGTGATGTAGTTACTTAGCTCACCTCAAGACATGCCCACACCAATATACCTTCTCTATAGGAAAGTGCAAGTATGGAACTCTTACTCTTACTCTAACTCTTAATATTGTTGGCAATTTTATAGTTCACATACTATTATTATGATTAGAATCACTCATGCTTTAATCTCATGTTTTAGTGATCATTCTTCTAACATAGTAATTACAACTTGTTGATCTTTAATATCATAGTCTAGTTGTTTTATTGTCTACATGATAATTATGCTTATTATTGCTTATCCCATTGAATGAAATTTCATGGAATAGTTTTTATTGTTCTTACATCTAGTAATTAGGCTTGTGTGTTCCCTTATCCCAACATCATTCATTGGCATGCATCACTTGCTTGTTGATCTTTCTTTCTCTTTCTTCTGCTTTCTTAACATTACCCTAATGCGTTGAGAACCCCTTGTAGTTAAACCTTGCATTTTTTATGCTCGTTGTTAAGGCCCTAATAAGAATTCATTATTATTTTATTGTTATATTAGTAGGTCAGCTAGAATCTTTCAGTATAATTGTACCCTTTGTCTCCTATATATATACCAAGGAGACCTATTCTTAGGATCATCATAGTTTGTCTCATGAAATGGATATATTGTAAACGGAGATTTCCCCCTTGAAGTGTATGGTATTCATTGAATTTTTATGATTTTCAAGGTATGTGGTTCATAACATTTAGTATCAGAACAACGATCCTAGGGTTTTGTTGCTTCAAGCAAGTCATCTTGGCATTTTCACTATAATTGTTTTTTGGGACACTTTAGACCACTAATTTTGGAGGTTACTCAGGAGACATATCATAGTATGTCTGGTAAACATTTTAGGTTCTAGTTTTTATACTTTTAGAGATATATCCTATGGAATATAGGGTTTTTTACTCATCATGAAATTAGTTTTAAATAAGTCATCTTAAAGTTTTCACTATAAATATTTTTATGGGAATTTTTAGACAGTTAAATTGTGTAAAGACTAAGGAGAAATGTCATAGTACATGTGGTAAAAATTTTAAGTTTTGGTGCGATATAATTTCAGAGATATATTCCATGGAAGACAAGGTTTGGGACTTGTCATGAAATCATTTATCTTGTCATTTTTGTTGTAACATTTTTCAATGAAGTTTGAAATTTTCATAATCCTGAGTTGACACAGTGAAGTGCATTTGGAAAATGTTTCATTTTTTGACTCATTATATTTTATGACATATTTTTTGTGGAAGTTATGGCTTTTGCACAAGTTATTTTCTGGTAATTTTAAGAGCTTTTTCCATGGTTAGCAAGCTCATTTTTTAATTTTTTTAGAGATGTGTTCTGGGGTCTTTAAATAAAATAGGATCAATCATTAAGTGGGTAAAACTACAGTTGGGGAAGATTACATGAAGGAAATACACATGGTTTTATGTGGTTGGAAACATATTGTTTCATATGGTTGGAATCCCTTGTAACCCCTGTTGGTACCCCTTTTAGTAGTACATCATTAGAAATCACCTGTAGAAATAATATCACTTCCATGTAACTTTGGGTATATAGGAAGTCACCTAGGTATACCTAAAACCAACCTTAGATAAGCTATTTGATCATCTTGTTCCTGCAATGCATTGAGACCAACACTCGGGGAGACCAGTCTCTAGTTCCTTGGTAGTCATGTAGTACGACTAAGGGCACGATTGAGCCTCCTTAGTTAGTGCCCTGAGATATTCGGTTGAGTGTTATTGTTGGAGCTTGCATGTATATTAGAGAGTTATAGCACCTGGCACTCCCTTGTACTCAAGACCATGCAACCTTTTCCAGTGAGCTCACTCCTAAAGAATAACCATAATTTATGATAAAAAGGAGAAAGCATAATATTTTTTCACATGGTTCCAAAGGGTGCTCCAAAATTTTCTTTTGCCAAAGAAACCATCAGAGAACTCAACCACTTCTGAAGAAGAAAAAGAAGGAATCACCAAATGGGAAAGTTGGAAAATAAGATGAAATTTGAAAATAATGCACAAATGGAAAAGAAGATGAATGAAAATAGTGCACATATGGAAAAGAAGATGGATGAAAACAAGGTTCAAATGGAAAATAAAATGCATGAAAATAAGGTTCAAATGGAAAATAAAATGGATGAAAATAGGTATCAAATGGAAAAGAATATGGATAAAAATATGGAAGAATTACAAAATTCCATGTTGACTATCATACCAAACCTAGATGGGAGGCTTTCTAAAAGTGGCATTGTAACCAAAGAGACTCATGAAAATAAAGGTTGTATTCATCTTGAACAACCTTCCAATAATAAGCATTTTTCAGGTGGATTTAACTCTAATAGTGGAGATAATTATGGATGGGCTCCTAAGGGTTTCAACTTTTCCGAGGTTGAATTAAAGAAGTTTGATGAAACAAAGGTATTTACCCGGGTGAACCAAATATAGCAATATTTTGAACTGCATAATATTATGGATGATAAACAAAGGATTCACATAGAAACTTTGAACTTTGAGATAAAACCATATCAATGGTATCAATGGGTAGTTAAAGGAAGCCCCATTATTATCATTATACTTGGGATTTATTTACAAGAAACTTAGAAGCACAATATGGGAAAGTTTGGGAATAAGACTACTTCAACCAATTGTCAATAATCAAGTACTCAAGTGATATTGAAGATTATAATTTAGAATTTCAGGTATTGGCCAGAAGGGTGGATAACATAAGTGATGAACATTTGTTGGAAGCTTACATGGTGGATAAAAATAATACATTAAACATGAGCTTTTCCTAAAACATCCTGAAAATATTATGGAAGCTATGCAATTTGCTTGTCATATTCCATCCAAGAATAAGGCTACACAAAAATCTACCACTGGAGCATATGTAGGAAGCAAAGATCATTTTGGGGTTCATAAGACAACATTACCTCAACCTACTCGAAAATCACAAAAGGAAATGGATGAAATAAGAGAAAAAGGATTATGCTTTGGTTGTAACAACAAATTATCAAAATGACATAAATGTCAAGAAACAAAATTGTTCACCTTAGAAAATAATGATGAAGAAAAAGTGGAGGCATCTACAAAAAGAAATGAGGAAGAAATTATCAACTTGAAAGAGTAAGAAATAAAGGTCGAAATTGTGCACAATATTGATTCAAACATATGTGAAATATATGTTCATGCATTGGCAGAGTTGTTGATCTTTAATCTCCTTTCTCATATTTCTTATGTTAGAATCTCCTTAGCATTGCTACCTCTCATGTTTCCCTTTCCATCTATCATTTGTCCCTTTCCCTAAGAGTTGGTTTCACTATCCCTACCCCACTCACGACAAGTTGCTAACCTATGTAATGTAGCTACTTAGCTCACCTCAACACATGCCCACACCATTATGCCTTCCCTATAAGAAAGTGCAAGTATGACACTCTTACTCTAACTCTTAATCTTGTTGGCAATTTTATAGTCGAGATGATATTATTATGATTAGAATCACTCATGCTTTACTCTCATGTTTTAGTGATTGTTATTCTAACACATTAATTAGAACTTATTGATCTCTAATCTCATAGTCTAGCTATTTTATTGTCCACGTGATAATTAGGCTTATTATTTGTTATCCCATCGAATTAAATTTCATGGAATAGTTGTTATTGTTCTTAAATATAGTAATTAGGCTTGCTTGTTACCTTATCCCAACATCATTCCTTGGCATGTATCACTTGTTTTTTTATCTTTGTTTCTCTTTCTTCTGTTTGCCTAACATTATGCTAATCCACTGACCACCCCTTGTAGTTCCACCTTGCATTTTTTATGCTCGGGGAATGTGGGCCTTCACACATACTGTGGGATATGTAGGCTCGACTCATGGAGGATTCCCTCACATTCAAGGCATTGGCCTACACTATAAGGTTCCTTGTATTACTCTTATGCACTTTATTTCTTCTTTCATTCCTTCCAACTCAATTTATTCCCATCCCATGGGTAGGGACTCCTATAAGGTGGGGTAGATGTATCATATGAAATTCACACATAGGTACTCAAGAGTTTATTATGCAATCCACTCAAGATTTATATTCATGTCTGACCCACCCAATGATGTCACAATACCTCTCCACTATTATTCTAATATTATGGATCACATTCCCAAAGTCTCTCTCACCCTAGCCTAGATATGGTACCTCACTAGAATGTCTAACACTTGGTGGGTTCCTTAGATCCCTAATCCCATTTGATCTTCAATAATTGGTCATTATTTTGAATAATTGTGACCCCTCAAGGCATCCATTTATAGAATTTGATAACCTCATAGGTCTGTTTGGGGGCACAAATCCCCCAACTTGAGTCCATGATTACTTAGGATGCTTAATTTGGGTCCATAACCTCCCATACCCGTTTGGGGGTTGCCAGTTACAAAGATAACTTAGCTCAAACCCTAAAATTTATTGATATTTTGGTACTAAATATACCATATATTTCCTTAGGGAATTTCAAGTATAATATATGCAAGTCATAATAGAGAGTCATTTTGGGCCTTGAAACATGCAATACCATTACATCATACTCACAACACACAATCAAAAGGTGTTCATGATGGTCCATGTGTGACTCATGTATCTCAATGGATAAACCAACATTCTCTTATACCTTAAGTTTGATCCTTTCCTTATACCCTTATATTCCTCTTTGTAAAGTCTCTTGAACTCTCCCAATATCTTTTATGTTTGAAACCCTAATTTATAGGTATAGTATCAGGTTTTCTACTAATATTCTTCCACCTCACTCAAGCCCCTAGGGGTGCTTGCACCTGTCATATATAAAACCTCTACAAGGACTTCTTTAGCCAGCTTGGTTACAATATTGCAATTTTGATTGATTCATACTAGGGCATACTCAATAGCATAGTTCCACTCATAACTTAGAATAGTCAAATCTCAAACCCCAAGGAAAGTTTCATCACAAGTACGGAAAGGGAGGTTCCATCAAAGCTAGGGAAAATGATACAAGAAAAACCCTAGACAGGTAAGTTATTTTCCATGAATTTTGAATTCACAGGTACATGTGGAAGCCTTAGAATAACTCCCAGTTCAAATTTCAAGGTATGATCATGTTTATTTTTCCTTAGGAGTGCATATCTTGAATTATTGAAATATGGTAAATTTTGTTTTCAAATGGAATCATGGATTAAAATAAAAGGGACTTGTGGAGAATTGAATGTATAATGGATATTATCTTACATAACTTCATTTATATCCTTAACATGGCCTTGAAGCCAATTTCATGGAAATGTCAAAAACCATGTCAAAGGGTAGTTTTGCAGGAAAACAACAAGCATTATGAGATGAATAAAGGAAATCAAAGAAATGGGTTTTGTGTCTAGCGTGGAATTCTATAGATTTGAGTGAACGGTTTGTATCATGTATAAAACTTGTTTTGCATGCATTTTGATAAGGCCTCCTAGTTGTTTTTTGACATTGTGTAAAACAAGGGCATATTTAAGTATTTTACACAACAACAACTTTCAAAGCTCAAATTGGAAATATGTAGAAATATGGATAATGAAAAAACACACTCTCTACCTTTAATCACTCAAATCGGAGTTTAAATTAACCCTGAGCATGCATTTTAGTGAAGTAAGGCAATTTTGGTAAATTCAATGAAATTTGCAAAAGTTGTTGACTTGGAAGATTCAATATAGGAAAATGGAGGTGAATTTCAAAATTTAGAGATAAGGGTCTTGTCGAAAATATATAGACATCAAGAATCACATTCTAAAAAGGATGCTTTTATGAATTTTGGTGTAATCCCTCTCACACAAGTTTGTACCCTATTTTTGACAGCAAACTTGGAATTTAAAGAAATTAATGAAAATTTGGCATTATTGGGTGTACATTCTAAGCATAAGGGATGATCCATGAGGATCTCGGCAGCCACCCACCTATTCCAACTGGATCAAAACAGTTCATTGGTAGTTTACTATTTTTAGCAATTTGTCAGTTCCTAAACATCTGGGGCCATTTTGAGGGCCTAAACGACATTTTTTTCACGATCGGGCACCTCAATGATGGCCAAAGCATTTGATTGAGCCCCCAAAATGAATCTCCTTGTCAATACCTTTTGAAGGAGCTATTGTGCGCTCCAAACGAAGATCATATGCCAAAGTTATGCCACCGGGAAGTTGATACACCAAACTACCCAAAACAAGGTCCACAAAACTGTTGGCTTTTCATCTTCCAGGGTTAGGGTTTTGGATTTTCTTTATGATAAAAAGTCCTTTGGAGCCTCATTGTAACATTCATCTTCTCGTGGATGTGATTATCCATCACATCTCTTCTCAGAGATAAAATGCCACCATTCTAGCAAGTCTTTCACTCTGTATTTCTACAATTTTGTGCATTTCGCTCATTAATATAAATTGTGTATTATTGTATCTCTGTGTTTATGGTTATATCTTTGATATATCTTTGTTATATTATTGGATATATGATATATCTTTGTACATTTATTTATTATATCTTTGCTCCATTTTGTGCCGAAAATAATCCAGATCAAGGGACCATATGATGACTATGTTGTGTAAGTTTTAAACCTTTATGGTATATCAATGCACACACAGATTCTTTATAAAATGGAAAGGAAAAAAATAAAATTCACGCATAGTACTCATAAATTTACCCTGGAAACCCTTAACCAAGAAAACCAACAAATGTTTAGAGCCACACCTCTAACTCTCATTGTATTAAATTCACCGTTTACAATACAATATATATGATTCGATAGCATCCAGAACCCTAATCTGTCAACCTATATTAGCTTACTTAACTCGAATTATATTACAATGGGCCGAAAAACTATTGGCTAAAAATTGCCCAAAAACAGACCAAAAACAACCTGGGGCTAACCGTGCAAAGAATATAACATATACCCAACATGTTGGAGTATTTCATGTGACCATGGAGCCTTCATTCATAAATGGAGTGGATTTAATGAGGTACTTTTTGTAAAATTGTAATAATTTGTAATGTTGTGAAATATTTTTTTGTCCTTAGTGAGTTTTAGAAGCCCTTAGAATTTGAATAGTTGGGTAGTTGAAAGGACAAAAGAAAAAAATAACAAGCATAAATATGAGATTTTTAAATGAGAAAAGGGTGTTTGGGTTCTCATAGATTATCATTCTAGAGTTGGGTCTATGTTGAATACAGAGACCATGATGGTTTTGTGAATATAATAAAACCGAGTGTTTGGGCCATTGCCATTGAATAAAAGATAATAAATTATGGGTTGATGAATTATGTCGAGCTATATTTGTATAGCTTTGTTTATTTTTATTCAAATATTTGTTTATTCTTTTGATAATGTCCATTGTATGACCTTGATTGTATCCTCTTGATGCATCAATTCGTATCCGATCTAGATTATGTGTTACATTGAAGAGAAGATGTCTTGTATTATGGTTGCATTCTTCCATTGTGAAGGCAGAGTTCAACAATATATTATTATTAGTGAAGAGAGTTTTTTCAAAGACAAAACAAGGTATGGAAATTGATGACAATTACGAGGAGATGTGATGCAACAAGGTTAGATATGATGACATGATTATTAGCCTAAGAAAAAGTCCTCAAGAAGAGAAAATTGCAAAGAGGTAGAAGAATGTTGCATAGAATGCAATATGGGTTCAAAGAGAAGAAACCCTAGAGAAAGGAGACATAGTGATGAAGATGACACAAAGATGAATGAGATTAGGGAAATGAGGACCACTGTGGAAGTTTTGTAAAAACATATGTCTAGAGAAGACAAGAGATTTGAGCTATTAATTGGAGGTGTTTTCATTCTCACTATTCAGATTTGATCCCTGGTTACAAGGAAAATGAACAATATCTCAATCTACAAAAAAATGAAAGGTATGAGGCTTTATGTGGCATTTTCTTAGCATTTTCCAAGTTGTATGTGTCACTGGTCTTTTTCAAGGTAGACTATTGGATATTTAGGAAAATAGGTGATATGCTTGGGTGATATTTCCTTTGGATATGTTGTAATAGTAGAACTATGAGATTAGACATCCCCAATATGGTGTTACAATCTATTGTATACAATTTGAGTTGAAGTTTCTTCCAGTTATTGTTGTATTGAAATGATTTTACATAAGAGTCTAGAGTAAAATACGTAGATCTAGGATAAGGTTGAATGGATCTAGAGGTTGTGTGCATGCATCATCATATGATATACCTCAATAAGGATCCTTGGAGTTGTGTTATGGTGGAATTGTAATATTTAGATTGTTGATGTCCTTTACCATTCTTTTGGGTTGGGAAATGCTTCTGGAGTACTTCATGGTGTAGGTGACAATTGTTGTCAGATCTCAGAGAATATACATTACTTAAAGTAATGTGATTTAAATGATATGAACCAATTGGTGGATGCTTATCATTAATATACTCCATTCCATATTGGAATCATGAGATGCTACATATCTCAAATCATGACCATAGTTGGTAGAATCAAACACATGTTTCCGTTTTCTATGATTGTGCCATGGTGGTCAAGCTTTGCACGTCTTTGGAATGCTTAGGATGTGCATGCAAATTATCTTTGGAATGGCCGGGTTATATATATATATATATATTAATTTGTGACTAATGTATTATGATGTTGTTGAGAACCTTTGAGTAGCTTCATGATATTCAAAATCAAGCAGTAGCATATTAAGGTCTCATAGAAATAGAAATGGGAAATAACTTCAAGATCTTGGAAATGAGAAAGCATTGAAAGGATCACCAAACCATGGAGCAATAACGTAATCTAAAACAAAAGATAAAGGGACAAAGGGTACAAAATTTATTGATTGTTATCAACAACATCATAATAAATCAATCTAATGATAATAGATGAAATTGTTTTTGTAACATCCCCACTATAATCCCCAGTTTAATTAATGCATATTGTAGATATGAATGTGGCTATGGCCAAAAGATGTAATATGCGAAATGTATTTTCTAAATTTTAATAAATATAATGTAATACCAACTGCTAGGAATATGGACAGAGATGGGGGTTGATTAATCCACAAGAGAGAGGGGAATTCCTGGGTGTGTCTAAGAAGGGTCCAAGGGGGGAAATGGTTTATGGGTATTAAGCCAAACCCATATTTCTAAATTCTATTATCTTTTCAGTCAACCATATATTTTGTGTTTGAGTGTATGAGAGTCCAATCATTGAATGCCTATTAGAGGGTGGGTATAGAAGTCACATACCATAGTTATTGGAAGCATGGGGCTGAAGTACAATCAACAGTGGGCAGAGTGAGAAGCTAATTGTCTTGGGAAAATAGAGGAACTTCCTATGGGGAGTATAGGCAATTTTTCACATTCGGTCTTGACGTGAACAACAAGTAGAGAGCAGGGAAAAAGAGCACCAGAGCTAGAGTAGGAAGATTGGGTGAATTCTAGAGCACGTTGGAGTATTCTTGGAGCATTCTGGAGATGGAAATTGAAGAGCCATGTTGTCAAGATTGAAGAGTGAGCTCCTATGTGAGTTGCACTACAACAACAAGTGTTGTTGTTGTTTTCCAGGTTGTTTTCCTAGTAGTTTTTCTGGCAGTGAGTTTCCCTTGAGTTCCTAGCAGAGAGATTCTTGGTTACCTGTGCTAGAGAGACCCTGATAAATGAATGGGACGCCCGATGGACTGAGAGTAGTGAAGGGGTACATTCCTTGGGTTGGGCAGGTCAAGAGGAAGAGAGTTGGAGGAAATTTAGGATAGTTGTAGGATAATACCAGTGGGTTGTGAGATATTGAGTTGCGAGGGGACTGTGAGAGGCACCCTTCTTTTGTGGATTCTTAGCCCTAGCTCGGGGGTGACTTATTGTTGAGATATGGAACAACAAATCTATGGTTCGGTGGAACGTCCATCCCAAGTAGTTGGTTGTACAAACTTTCTTTTAAAGATAAGTGTTTGTTCGTTATCATTTTCTTATGAGTCTTATGGTTGTGCATTTTAATATGTGAATGAGAATGTTTTTATGTGATGATATAGATGATTTATTAGTTGCATTCATGTTCATTTAGAATGTTGTACATGCATTTAATTATGGGTATTAGAATCTGATTAATTCTGTGTATAAATGGTGGCTAGTAAGCTACATGAAATGAACTAGCAAGAATTTTTTTTATTTTATGTGTATTTTGCATAGTAATGTTCCTTGTTTAAGTTGGGGAATGTTACATTTCAGTAGTAAATGTCTTAGTTGTAATGCAACTGTGAGTTATATCCTGATAGTATTGCATCTCTTGTTGCAACTTGAAGTAGTTGTGATCTTGTGAATTAGCATTCTAAATAAGTTTGAGTGGTTGTGATATAATTCTTGTGAGATATTGGTTAACCTTTTATTGTTGCATAGAACATCCTAGATTTGATATATGAGGATGGGTGGTGTGACTAGTTCTTTATTTATTGATTTCTTCATCTATTTAGTCACGATAGTGGCACCTCTCTTATTTTGGGGTTGAGCACATATAACTACAGAGAGCAACACTATGTGCATAGAACAATCAATACACTACCTCTTGACATACTAATTCCTTCAGTCTATTCAACATTGCAACATACATTTGCTAGTTGCATTCTTCCCATTTCAACATATGTACTTATCTCCATTTGCATGAGTTCTAAGGTAGATCATTGTTGTGTTTGAAGCAACTTGGTATCGGTGTGCTTGTCATATTAGCAATCGTGTGATGAATTTGAACTATCACTTAGAATTGATGGGTGCAACACTACTACAGGTGAGAGATACTTTAGGTTGTGATATGAGGTTTAATGGAGAGTTGCGACCTTGAGTTGGTTGTGGCTAGGGCTCGATGGCGAGACGATTAACCTTCAGTTGCAAGTTGGTGATGATGTAAGGGTACATTTATAAATTGGAGGTTGCATTTCATGGCATATACTTCCATGGTTGTGGCCTTGAGTTGAATTTCCCATACCTTTGAGATTTTATTATGCTTCATTGTACACATTTTCATATATTCACTCGCCTTATATTTTATTAAAACCAATGATTTATTGAATCCTTACAGTGCCCATTAGTTGAGGATCAACTTGTGTGGTGGGATCTCATTTTTTTTCCCATGATTTTTTGTGTGGATTATTGTCATGATGAGAAGGACCTAGTTTCCTTTATCATGGCTGCATGTTGGAAGAGTCGAAGTCAAGTTTTTCACAATATGTTACCGTTACTCGTGGTTGCAAGAATATCAAGACATATCTATTGGCACCTATCTCTAGGATCCATGATTTATGTGGGTTTTGATGGGTGGCAATGTGCTCTATAAGTTGGATCTAAACTACTTTACATCAATGTTTCTCCTACGACACCTTGATTTCAATGTGTTTGATTCCACTTCTCAATCGTACAATGCAGATGATAAGAATGCATTTTATACTTTGATTTGGTTGATGGTGGGTAGAGATTAAATTTGAAACCTTCATTGCCCTTCAAGATTCCTTTATCCCTTCATAAAAGGACATTAAATCATTTCCCCTAAAAAAAGATTAAGATAAAATATTATTTATTAATAACAAAGTGATGATAATTCTATATCATTGCAAATGAAAGGATATCACTCTTACAACCTATCAATATTTAATTTTTAAGAATAAATGTTTGAATATTGAGATGAAATGTCCTTATGAATTTCAAAGTCATATTATATCACTTATACAATAACTTAGAAGTTGTTAAGTGCTAGTAGTTTCTTTTACAACTTTTTTACTTATTAAAGTATTTATTATTGAAATTCATATTATATCACTTATACAATAACTTAGTAGTTGTTAAGTGCTAGTAGTTTCTTTTACAACTTTTTAACTTATTAAAGTATTTATTATTTTTTATTAGGTATTTATTATTTATTATTTTTTCGTTATTATTTATTATTTTTTCGTTTGTAAATTTGATATTTTTTTAAAATGAAAAACATTATTTATTATTTATTTTAATTTGTGAAACTATAAAGATAGATTAAGCGAATAATAACTTTTCAAATTAAAATATTACCTCACCCTTCAAATTTCATCCTGGTTACACACCTGTTACCAATGTCCCAAGTCAAACACTTTGATGACATAAAGATCCGACCAATCTGTCCGTAGTGCCGAGCCGAGACGATTAGTTGGTGCCGTTAGTTACGCCTTGAAATGCAAAGGTCCTGTCGGTGTCGACCTAAAGTATTGACAGCGGACTAAATGCCCTTTCTTCGCCCTCACAAACCGCTTTGGAATATTCCCTTCCGTAAGCAGATTCGATAGCAGTTTCGTCACTATACAATTAGAAAGCAACAGAAAATGCGCTCGAAATGCGATCGCTCACCAAACGCAATAGCGTAAGTTGACCAACCGTTGCTTCGCGTCAATTTCCTCCAACGTCTGTGTCGCGGGTGAATACCTGTCAACTTGCACCCAACTGTCCAACAATCCAGTGGGGACTTTTCTGGACTACGAAGTTTCCGAGAGCCCTCTCTGGACGTTCCGATTTTCACTCCAGACAGTGGAATTGAACATAGACCATAGAGAAATTGACACGTCCATACTATGCTGTCAGTTTTCTATTTGCTATTGCATTATGGATATTATTGTTTTCAACATACTTTATCCGTAACAGCCGACTCTTTTATCTATAAAAACATGCTCTCATTGAAGCAAAACACACACTACACTTATACACTGCTGTTCTGCAAATTGGTTCCTCTTTTTAACCACAGATTATTGAATTCTATCTATTCTCCTCCTCTCACCATGTATCCAGAAATTCCTCCTGTAGATCAAGAGACCAAGAAGAACTGTAGAGCGTACGTGACTTTCTTGGCTGGATGTGGCGACTATGTGAAAGGTGTTGTCGGTCTTGCAAAGGGTCTCCGGAAGGTGAAGAGCGCATATCCTCTTGTTGTTGCTGTTTTGGCCGATGTTCCAGAGGATCATCGCCTGCAATTGCGCAGACAAGGCTGTATCGTTCACCAGATTCAACCAATCGATCCCCC
>JZKD02S0129299.1:36880-62941 GCA_000966675.3 Picea glauca
TGTTTTGCAGGATTTCTTGTTTTCCTTGTTAGTTTTCATGACTAAAATGTGGTATATGTTTTGTAGGATTTCTTGAACATGTTTTTTGAGAAGATATACAAGCCTATCCCGTTGGTGTATAATCTGGTTCTGGCCATGATGTGGCGACATCCCCAGAACGTGGACTTGGACACTGTCAAAGTTGTTCACTATTGTGCAGCTGTAAGCTTTCTTCTCACTCCAAATTTACAGCTTTCTTTTCACTCCAAATTTGTGCAAATTTATATATGAAAGACGAGATAGGTGTTCTGAGCATACAGGGTTATGTTTATGAATGGATGTGCATGTGCAGGGATCGAAGCCGTGGAGGTTCAGTGGGAAGGAGGAAAATATGGAGAGGGAAGATATAAAGATGTTGGTGCAGAAATGGTGGGACATATACAATGACCCCTCTCTCGATCACTTGGGATCAGGAGACACAGTTCCAGATCCAATTTCAGAGGCGTACGGAAAATCAAAAGATCTGCAACAAGTGGCTGCAAATTCTTTCCTTGCTGAGATGCCAACATGCCCCAACTTAATGCCTGCTCCGCCTGCAGCTTAAGAGATTTCAAATTTCGAAAAGTGGTCTGTAGTATAATATATCTGTATATTTATTATAATCCATTGGCAGAGGTGGGGGCAATTTGTATATTATTAGGAAGATACGCTGGATATCCTCAAAGATTGACGATCGCTGACAGTTATTGATTGTAAATTAATTTAATTAATATTTGTAAATATACAAATTCCCATTTGTATGATTTGATGTGCATGCTTGCTCTTTCGTTTTTTCTATTTGAAAAAAAATTAATTTAATTGTACATCACTGAAAAATATTACACCCCTGCAATCTGCTGTGATTATGAAATATTATAAAATTTGCAATCTGCTGTGATTGTGAAATATTATAAAATTTGCAATCTGATGTGATTATGAATTATTATAAAATTTACAAAATGTGGAAACCAAACTTCAATGATTTTTGTTAGGAGTTTCTAATCCAGTGTTATATTTCATGATTAGCCGTGTCATATTGCTTCTAAAAGCGATTTATCACTTCGAAATAGGTCCTCATAACGAAAAGGAGAAAGCCACAAAATTTGAGTAATGCTACTTTGGAAAGTCATTTTAGAGTGGTAACAATTACACCTTTGTTTGACTAAGATTTTCCCAATTTGAGTTTTTTACCCATACCAATAACGTTTGGAAATTTGAGTGGAATAATTAATTAAAGTTAAAATAATAAAGGTATTTTTTACTATATCAATAAAGTTTGAGACAATTGTAGTTTATTTATGTACATATGTATGTATTTGTGTTAAAATAGATTTTATCGATATATTTGTGTTAAAATAGATTTTATTGATAATGTTTTGAATAAAAGGATTTTCTTACACATCAAACTAATTTTGTATCTAAGTTTTAAAACTAATTTTGTATATAAGTTTTAAATTATGAGAATATAAAAATTTTAATATATGATTTATAAGTTAATTGTTTTCATGTTTAATATTTTTAGTAAAAAAATAAATGGAAATAAAAAAGCTGAATAAAATTTTAAAGAACAGGTGGAAAAAAACACATCATAAAACCATTGCATCTAATTCAATTAAAGCATTGGTTTCTTTAGATCAAAATTTTATCTTTGATATATATGAGATTTTTTATTTTTTTTTTAAGTGACAACATTAGCACGTCTAATTCAGATAAAATTAATACATCTAATTCAAATAAGGTATTGATATGTATGAGATTATTATATTTTTTTTAAGTGACAACATTAGCACGTCTAATTCAGATAAAATTAATACATCTAATTCAAATAAGGTATTGGTTTCTTTAGATTAAAATTTTATCTTTTGATATGAATGAGATTGTTATATTTTTTTTTAAGT
This sequence comes from Picea glauca, assembly GCA_000966675.3. Lineage (NCBI taxonomy): Eukaryota > Viridiplantae > Streptophyta > Pinopsida > Pinales > Pinaceae > Picea > Picea glauca. The sequence goes on from JZKD02S0129299.1 coordinate 38,797, forward strand.
GATAATCTTAGCACATTAATACAATAGGTTGAAGGACATTTGATTGTGAAACAATGAGAGGGTTGTATGAAAGTAAAAACAATTTTAATATAAAATTTTAAAATCTTATCTACAATAATTGAGTATTAAATTAAAAGAGATAAATTAGAAGCATAAAGAATCAATATGGGAATATGATTAACACATTGGAGATTTAATAAGTATGATTTTGTACACCATTTAAGATGCTTAACATAATGAGTGGTTTATGGGACATTTTCTATCTCGCATAAAAACTCCCTTATTATAATAAAAATTGAGTCTGTCATAAAAAACACTAAAGTTTGGTATATGTCTGGAGTGTATTTATGGTTTGCCTCAAAGTATTGCATCTATAATGGCATAATGGTAACCTCAACTAGATATATGCTATCAACAAAGATTCAAAAGTTGAAATAAGGAAGAGTATGTTATAGATATATGTGGTATATTGCATATTTCACATAGGAGAGTTAAGATATATTACTCCAAACTTGATGTCGATCCAATTTTAGGAGGTGTTATGGTTGAATATTATGAGATATGTGGAAAGCATAGTTATGGTCCCCACTCATGATCTATATTGTATATGAATAGCCTCAACACCGTGCATAATGGACTTTGCAAATTATGATGCATAGTGTTGATAATTATTGTTCATTGTAAGTGTGAGAAGATTACTTTACGAACATTACCTATATGGTGGAAATAAGATTAAGTGGAGGATAAGGAGAAGACAACCATGGAGGACCAATAGGGGGATGAATAACTCAGATTTTTTTTAAATTTCATGCAACTATTTTCACGCCTAAATATCTCGATGTGGGCATCGTCATAAGGCAATACCCGGTATTAAAGTTTGTCTTAAGTTAATAAAGACATGGAAAGCAAGATATATGCACTAAATGGGAACGTAATTGGTATATTTTGAACCAAAAGAACTTAGGGAGCCATCTTTGGCAAGAATAACCATTATCAACAAGGTTGGTTGTGAACCGGTGTAGCTTTTGAGGTAATTCTAGTATGTAAGATCAAGAAAAAACCTCTTTCTATCAGTACCTTTGATGGTGTTATATAAAAGGAGTACTTGCATGATTCTACTGAGGTGATGAGGGAATTTACTTACATGCATGGACTCTAGTACCCACCCATTTAGAGGTATTTTTTGATAGGTAAGTATACACTTGAGGCATTAGGGGTTGTGCATGAATTTGAAGCATGTAACATGAATGAGGTAAGAGGATATCATATTATTTTGTTAAAATTTCAAGTAATTATTTAGTTGCTAGGAGGTTTCATAGCGCGTTGAGTTAGCTTGTAGCTTTAAATGAGGCGGCTTTAGGTAAGTACCCCTTTGTCTAAAATGGATTTGCATCATGTACACATAAAGAAGAAGACCCAAATATGTAAGTAGTTTAGATTAGATGCATTGCTATGAAGCTATGAAGTTAAGGATGTCATGCTAGATTTTCGTTATGAGATGATCATCTTGTCCAAGAAGTATTAGGAGTTAATGTGTAAACCATTGTTGGTGTATTGATTGATCTACTTGTACCTTTATTGTAGAGCACAACATATTTGATATCCTTTTAAATACTAAAGGCAACACTTAACTCAACTATAAATCGATTCTTAGCCATATAATTGCAATTGTCCTACATTCTCAATCAATTGTTCATCACATTAAATCTATCATTTTCTTAACACAAGCATAAATTTGTATATTGCATAATCATGAAAGAAATAATATCCCTAACAAAATCCATAATATGAACAAGCATACCAACATCTCATTACACACAAATTTATAGCGAGAAACCCCACTATAGGTAGAAAAATCCAATCTAAAACATTATCTTCATTAGAATAATATTCCATGGCATGATGAAAGACTACACATTCATTCAGATAAACACCTTTGTCCTCAACCATTAACCATCCACATCTAAGTTACCTCACGTGAAGATTGATCATGTCTATCTTATCTCTTTATATAGGACTCAAACTCCATACCAAACCCTTGTCCTAAGACCATTACATGATGCATTTGTCATAAATGTTCTTAATTCACTCTAACTACTGCCTTTACCTAGTATACATATATTTATAATAGATATCTATCATAATTAAATAATGAGTTATTGCAAGTCGATATATCTCAACATTTACACCAAGTCATATGGAAATTTAATCAAATAATGTCCACACCTAGGCCAAAAAGGCCATATAACATTCATCCAACCCTAGAACATTTGTCACCTTCCTAGCTACACTTTCCTATCTAAGGCCTCCAAAGTCCTCAATATGAAACTTAAACTATAGGTATCCACATAAATTCTTACAACTAGTGTGTTTTGTATTTACTTTGTTATGTATTGGATCCTATCTTGCCTAAGTCTACCATTTTTGTGCTTGAATCTATCTTAAACTTGACTGTCTTTCTCTTTCTTTGTATTCTCTATCAGTTTCATGTAGATTCTAATTTTTTGAATTTTTAGTATGAGCATCCCTTCCATCTTTTAATACTCGTTATTTGTCCCCTTTTGACAACCATCCCAATCTTCATGCTCATCTGCAAATTTTCACCTACTCCGTGCACTTGTGAAATTCCATCAAGTTTGTTCTATCATGGTTAAAGTGTTGTATCCTTTATTTCAATTTATAACTCTCATCTTCTCCTCTTGGAAACCTTCCCAACTTACATGTTCAATTTCTACATGCCATGTATTGCTTGTTACTTCATCGAGTTATTTGGATTCTTATAGTTAAAACACTAAAATCCCTTTATACTGTAGCATACCTAACATTTGTATACTCTCCTATTATAATGCTACTCTTCAACAATATAAGTCTACATCCCTATTGGTCAATGTTGTTGGGTATTTAGCTAGTTTTGAGACAACAAGTGCCTAGTTTGAATCTATTGGTGAGGTTCACTAGTCTACACATAAATGGTGAAGGAAGATGGATCAGGAGGAAGCTATAGAGTATGGGGAGGAACCATGCGACCTATTTATTTCTAAATATTATGTGGAAAGTGTGGCATATTGGAATTGAAACAAATATTCTTCTATGTTCTTGTCTCCTTAAAGAACCTTGTACCTACCAATCAATAATAGAAGCCATGACAGTGGTTTCATATTTGGAACCAAGGCCCTAGAGGCATGTAATGTCAATTCCCCCCCTGCCCCCTCCCTCATGCAAGGAATCATATCTTAGTGGAAGTGCCTCCCTTGCTAATGAACTCTCTAGTAGATGGAGAGGCATTCAAGTCATACATATGCGTAGTTATGTCAACCCAATGAAGGCACGACAAGATCCATGTGAAGGAGACCTTGGATCACTAACACAGACTAAAGGTACAACTCTTTCATTCAATTTGATGTTGAAGTTTCCATCATTGGTAAACCTACCTTAGACTTCTCCAAACCATTACTTGGTAGACCAAATTTCTCTATGGAAGAGGTTGCTTGTCAAAGATTTGCAAGAAGTTAGACTTGCCTTCGCATCCAAGAAGAGAGGGTCTTTCCTTCAATGAAGAAGCTAGGAAGTCAGTCTATGGAGGTAGGTATTCGACTTCCAAATATCATGAGGCTAGGGAAAAGAAGAGGTGTATAAAGCTAAGGGTGGAAAAAAATCAATTGGAGGTGGGGGAGGATATCACGATTATTAGATAATCTCAATGGAAGAAAAATCCTTGGTTGGTAGATTTTTGGGAAGGATAATGGTGGAAAAAATCTCCAAGGGAATGGGTTGGGAAGTCTAGTCAAATTTCCTTGATTGCTTAGAAATTTTCCATATTGTCTTGAAGGGTTGGGAGGATTTTGTTTTCACGAGTAAGGAGGAAGCGACATATATGAAGGAAGGTAGGTAGTTTGGGGATCCTCAATTTGTTTCTCAAACACTAGTCACCCAGATTTGATTCAAAGTCAGAAAATATTATTATTGTTCCTCGCTACGTTAAAATTTCGTCAATTCCACTAAAATTGTGGAATGAGATAATGTTAAAAGAAATTAGTAATTGCATAGGTGTTTTTATAGGGTTCAATGAAGAATGCAATTTTCAATGGCGATGATAGTGGCCCTAATATTGGTCAAGATGGATTTGAGCTTCGGTCTTCCAGTCAAGGTTGACATTGTACCAGGGGCATGGTCCTATACACAATTCTAGACTATATTAAGGAAACATTTAGATGTAATTATTGCCATTGTTATGGTCATTTGAAGGCTCACTCCACAAACATGCCTTCATTCAAATGATGTAAACCTATATTGTTTTCACTAATCCAAAAGTTAAGAGCTGTGGGTTCCTATAAAATTCCACCTTAGAAGAAGTGTTCTTTGAATGGGGTGATGACCTAAGCATCTCTCATGAGAAAAGACTAGGATTAATGAAGGAAATTTATATACTAAAGGCATAAGTTCTCCTCACCGCGTAGTAGATAGGTCTCCACAAAAACAACTTGGTGCATGGAATAAACTTTATGATGAACACAACTTGGTGCATGAATACAGCTTGAGTGGGCCTAATGGTTAAGAACATGTGTTTCCTCTTAAGAGGTCACAGGTTCAAATGCAGAGGGGGGTAGGGTATGTATACCTTCGTAAACTTTACCAGTCAAATCGTTGGGCGGAGGGGTCCCTTGTCCCACAAACAAGGGGGTCTCATACACCAATTTGATGTGTTGGCTTGGTCGTGTCCTTAAAAATAGATTATTATTATTATTATTGAAAAATCAACTCAACACTTTGTAATAAAATGAATATAAATTTTAAAACCTAAAATTTATATTAAAAAAGGATTCCATTATTTCATCTAATTGAATAAAATGAATTTAAATTTTAAAACTTAAAATTTATATTAAAAATGATTTCATTAAAACTTAAAATTTATATTAAAAAATGATTTCATTATTTCATCTATCTAGTTAAATAAAATAAATATAAGTTTTAAAACTTTAAGTTTATATTAAAAAATATTCCATTAAAACTCGCCACGAGTCGATTCAATTCAAGGAGCGTGTTCTACACGACACTTGAGCATTTAGTGAGTAAAAGAATGTTAATTAATGGTGAAAATTGCGGGAGAGATAAGATTATACGAGTAGTTTCCTCTCCGCCATCGTTTGGACTTCCCTTACCACTTCATCATATATTCAACGCGAGTTACATCATTTGTTGTATATTGGGGTAAGTGGTACAAGTGTGATTGTTGTTTTTTATTCACGAATGTAGGTTGATTTATCATCGTTAGTTAAGAAAAAAAATTACATAGTCTAAAATAATTTGTTGGTGGTTTGTAAGGGTGTAGAGTTTCACTTCTGCCAGATAGTTCTTGGTCATGTGTTTTTAACTTGTTTCCTTATGTTTGAGAAAGAAATGCTTTTAGTTAATCAAACATAGTTTATGGTCTTACTTTAGGATTATAAGGCGGTTTGAACTTAAATAGTATGTGGAAGAAAGCCAATATTCGTTGTGGTCATCAATGAAGCTACCTCTAATGTGATCATGTGCTTTGGAGTAACATCTAACCCTAATTCCCTACATGAGACAAGACACTAACCGTGGTTGCAATTTAACCTCTTACTCATGAGGTTTCTTCCTTACAACAAAGTAGTTGATGGATATGTTTTTTTAATATTTTTTTCAAATTTTATAAGGTCATATTTTTTTTCTAATTTAGAAATATTAAAAGAAGTTTAATATCTTCACAAAGAGACCAAGCAGTGCCAGATTTCACAAATATCTTCCATACCTTGCACACCAAGCTAGGTATCAAAGATTTGGAGAGACATCTGGTGCTCAAGTATCGCGGTGCTTTGCATATATACATCCAGACCGAAATGGAATTTCTAGACATCTCATCCTTGGGCACGACCTACCAATATGCCATCAAAATCGAGCAGAAGCTCAAACAAAAGATGCAAAAATTTGGGTCGGGGAACCCCTCACAACAAAATCCAGGAAAGGGTGGCCCCAACCCACAGAACAAAGGACAGAGCAAAGATGGACAGTATCAGGACAACCAGTCCAAGCCGCAAGCAAAGAAGGACACCAGAAACACAAAGAAAGATACCGGGAAGTTGTGTGACTTCCATAAGAGCCCTTGGCATAACATTGTTGACTGCCGCTCAAAGCAGACGTTGGTGGCCGAAGTGAAAGCCTATGAATCAGATGCGGGTTCTGACTCTGAGTCAGAACTAGAAAGGGGAAGATGGATCATTGATGTGGAACCCAATGCCACCGTTGCTACCACCAAGCTCCAACATGGTGAACCAGACGAGCCAGAAGAAGGGGAGCGCCTCTTCCATTCACATATGTGGGTAAAAGGCACCCCATTGCAGTTCATCGTTGATAGTGGTAGCCAAAAGAATCTCATCTCAGCAGAGGTCGTCAAGCGGCTGACCCTGCCGACAACGTCGCACCCACAACCCTACACCATTGGATGGCTTCGCCAAAAAAGCGATCTCTGCGTCAGCCAACAGTGTCGACTGTCGTACAACATCAATCCCTTCAAAGACGAGGTATTGTGTGATGTTGCTCCTCTCAAATTTTGTGATGTTCTTTTGGGCCAACCTTATTTATGGAAACGTCATGTTGTATATGAGTCTAGGCCTCGTAGTGTTATTATTACTTTGAACAGAAAATTGTACAGGATACCTGAGGCTATCCCACCTAGTGTTATTTCCTTGATCTCTGCTAAGCAATGTAGGAAGGTCATCTCTCAGACAAGGAAGTTTTTCTTCTTCGTGATTCGCTCTCAGAATGAGAGAAAAATCACAGCCACATCCAGGGTCTCTGCATCCGACCTCTCCACACAGCAGAAGCAAGTAGATAAGGTCACGGAAGAATACTCATATGTCTTCTCCTCACCTACCGGGGTACCTCTGCATTTCCAAGTAAAGCACCCCATCAATTTGACCCTTGGCGCACTGTTACCCAATGGGCCAGTCTATTGTCGCTCTTTGTATGAGAATGAGGAGATCAAGCGACAAATCCAAGAATTGCTCCACAAGGGGCACATTTGTCCTAGCTCATCATCTTGCGGGAGCCCAATCGTGCTGGTACAGAAGAAAGATGGAACCTAGCGACTTTGCATTGATTATCGAGCTTTGAATAAAATCACAGTCAGAAACCAGTACCTGATTCCTCGAATCGATGACCTCCTTGATCAACTCATGGGGGCCAAATAATTCAGTAAGATTGATTTAAAGTTTGGCTACCACCAGGTCCCGATAGAACAAACAGATGTATGGAAGACCACCTTTAAGTCAAAGGAAGGCCTTTTTGAATGGTTGGTCATGCCCTTTGGTCTAACAAATGCTTCAGGCACTTTCATGAGGATGATGGACGATATCCTGCGACCATTCACCAATACTTTTGTAGTGGTGTATCTTGATGACATTCTCATTTACAACAAGACTTGGGCCGAACACTTGCAACATATTTAGCAGGTTTTGCACACCTTGCAGCAGCACAAGCTATACACCAACTTGGAAAAATGCTCCTTCGACATGGAAAAGGTCCATTACCTAGGCTACATCATTGATCGACATGGTGTACATGTGGATCCAGCCAAGATCCAAGTCATCCCTGACTGGCCAGCCCCAACCACACTCACTGAGCTTCAGAGCTTCTTGGGCCTTGCCAATTTCTACGACAGGTTTGTGTTGGGATTCTCCCATATTGCATCGGCCCTCAGCCAAATAACCAGGGGTGGTGGTAAGGCTAAATTTGCATGGGGCTGGCCCCAACAACAAGTCTTCGATGATTTGAAGAAGTGTTTGTGCTCAACCCCAGTACTTTCACTACCAGACATGTAGCATCCCTTTGAGATTGAGACTGATGCTTCAGACTATGCTTTGGGTGTCGTTCTCATGCAGCACGATCACCTCGTGGCCTATCATAGTGCGAAACTATCAGAGGTTGTCCGTAAGTACCCTACTTACGAAAAAGAATTGTACTCCATTGTGCAAGCCTGCCACCAGTGGAGACATTACATTCTTGGGAGGGAGACAGTCATCCACACTGATCATAAGCCACTGCAATTCATGCAGACACAAGGAAAATTGCAGAATGACTACCATCAAAAGTGGTCCACATACTTGCAGCAATTCCACCTCAACATCAAGTATATAACAGGAAGCACCAACCACGTCGTTGATTGCCTCAGTAGACCACCAGTCGCGACACTCACCACAGTGCTAGAGTCTTGTGGCCATGAGACCTCTGGATGGCCCCAACTCTATGAGACAAACACGGACTTCGCCACCACCTACCAAATGTTGGGTGCAAAGGCAGTTGTCGATAATTTCCATTTTCAGGATGGGTTGTTGTGTCGTCTGGTTTATATTTTTGTTACCTCAAGTGAGCGAGCGAAGCTGATCTGGGAAGCCCACTACAGCTGGGTGGAAGGACAATTCGGCGTCAAAAAGACAGTGGAGATGTTACAAAAAAAATTCTACTGGCCGAAACTTCGACAGGAGGTAAGTAAGTATATCAGGTCTTACATTGCCTGCGTTATTGCCAAACCAACCACTAAGAAACAGGGCATGTACACCCCTCTTCCTACTCTTGACAGACCATGGGAATCCATCTCAATGGACTACATGTCGGGCATCGAGGTCGTAAATCGAATGATCGTGCATATCCTGCGCATGTATAATTCCAAGCACCCTCGCACATGGGATGAGATTCTTCCCTATGTCCAACATAGCTACAACCGAGCCCTGCATAGCTCAACCAACCACAACCCCTTTCAGGTGGGGTTGGGATTCCAACCATTGGGTCCCATAGATATTGCACTTCCCCTTGTGGTCTCCTCGACTGACTCCTCTCCTGCTCCAACTAAGGCTGACAAAGCCACCTGGTTCATTGAGAGGATCTAGCACATCCGCCAATAGGTTCAGGATATTCTACAGAAGTCCAATGACAAGTACAAGTAGTGCCATGATCAACATCGGGTTCCACATAAGTTTCAGGTGGGTGACAAAGTTTGGTTGCACTTGCAGAAAGAACGCCTTACAGGACCCCATCGAAAGCTTCGCCCACTCCGTTATGGGCCGTACACCATCACCAAGGCTGTGGGGGATAATTCTTTTGCTCTCAACATTCCTCCTTTCCTTGGCCTGCACCCAGTGTTCAATGTGGACCTCCTTCGGCCTTATTTTCCACCATTATTGGACACCTCAGACATAGCAGAACAACTGAAACCAACATAGTTCAACCCCGAATGCACTCGACAAGAAAGGATCCAGCTTTATCGAGTCGTCAAGCAGGGCAGCGCCTTCACCAAGGCAAGTGGTTCACCCGGGGCCAAATTTAGTAGAAATTTCCTCATTTGATGGGGGAACTCAATGCAATGGAGACCATTGCTTCCTAAGGATGGAGGATTGATCCAGGTGGATATTGGTGGCCACCCACCTTTTCCAGTTGTCTCAAAACAACTTTCTAGCAATTTTGATAATTTACTATTTTTAGCAGTTTTTTGGGTCCTGAACTTCCGAAGCCGTTTTGAGGTCCTAAACGACATTTTTTGGAGTATGTTACGATTGAAATATTTCACCATGAAATTTTGTGCAACTGTTGTAGTCCTCAGATAGATATTTCCAATGGGCTATCATACACCTAAAACGAAAATCGTATGCAAAAGTTACGACCCCGGGAAGTTGATGTACTGACTTACCCAAACGGGGCCCACATGACTTTTGGTGCTTCATCTCCCAGGGTTAGGTTTTTGGATGTTTAGGGTTTTTGAAACTCTTCTTTATTGTAAAAATGCCTTGAGAGCCTCATTGTAATCATCTTCTAGTGAATGAGCGCAACCATCACATCTCTTCTCAGAGATAAGCTACCACCATTCTAGCAAGCTTGTTTTCCGCTGCATTTTACAGTTTCAGCTTATTTCTTTATTGAATAGAAAACTAGTTTTACTGTATCTTTGTTATTCTGTGCTAAGCATCTGGTAATAATCTGTAGTCATTTCGTTTTTCTTGTAAAATAGGGATCAATGGGCTAGTGATAATGCACATAGGCAATTTACATGACAATGTTTGGAACTGTTTGACATAATGTCATCTTAGGGATTGAGTTATGGATTTTCAGATTCAACTGTAACACCCTGTTTCCCCCAGCTTGTAAATATAACTGGACTGGCCAAGAACTATGGCGAACTCACAAATATGAATATGTGATGTAAATGGACCTTGAGTAAAAGGTCAATGAATGTGAAAGACATTTTGAATTATTGCAGGACTGCTGAGAGGGGATGTGCAGAAAAAGAGACCACAATGGCGGTGGAAGGCACCTGGAAAGGGGGCGTCAACTTCCACCGAGAATTAAATACCGTATTTGGACTCCACTAGCCTGGAGAACCAAAAGCAGCTCGTTGGCCCTGAATTTAATGCCTTGCAGGCTAGTAGGTTGATGGCTTGATGAGGGATGGGGAGGTGAACCGCCTATCCGTAGAGCCATCATGACTGACCAGCGCGAGGGTAATCGCACCACACACAACCTCGCGAGAGGATAAGGCGTATGGCAAAAGCGATTGGGAGGAGGGGGGGGACGCGAGGGGAACTCTAGCATTTTTTACGCAGAGTGAGTGATAACAGAGAGGAAGGATTGCAACCTTCGCTCCTGGTCACCGGCAGACAAAGAGACGCAGTCTCAGAGCATCATGGTCTCAGCTCGGGGGTGGCTAGTGGTAAATCCGTTGGGATTCGCTGAGCCTACGGTTGGGTGGAAATGAGAACCCCTCTCAGTAGTCACACCCACTTCTGAAGTTATTTCTGATAAATGTTCTACTCATATTGCATCTTGAAATTCATATGCTGACATATATGCTCATAAACTATGAAATGGTGAACAATTACAGTATAAGAATGTCTGTGCAGTGTTTTGATAATTAATGTTAGATATATGCTTATAACAGAAAGACCACACATGGCTTATGTTGATAAATGAATTTAATTAGGTATGAGTCGAACTAATTTAGGCTTCCATCCCGTTCTCGGGAAGTTGTTTACACTTATCTGCCTCCGGAAATGCCCCGGTATAGATCTCTTCACAGAGATTCCCTCCTTAGAAAGGTTCACCAAAAACCCAAAAAAAGGACTTGAACGCACAAGTCTTATTAACCTTGTACGAGGAGGAATGGCCCTCTTGAGGTTCCGAGGTAGCAGTGTAGGGATATGTAACAAATCAACGAATGAGATCTCGTCAAATGACCCATAGCCATTCACGACCGTTAGATCGATGGAAGTAACGAGGGCGTTACATACCTTGCCCCTTTTTTTCCCTCTATCTTCGGGAACAACGAGGAAATCAGGATCGTAGATCCCAAGACCCAGGAGAACATTGGGACCATTGATCTTTCCACATCCACGAATTAGTGGAAGAATGCATGAGGTGGGACAATCTAAGCTGTTGGATTCCATCAGAAATCCCGTCGGTCGTTGGATCGGGTTAAGATACTCAGAGCTTAGTCTCTGAAGTGTGCGCAGGAAGGACGGACCTAGACCGTTAGATATTGGTCCAATTACCTGTCAGTCGTCGGATCGGACTGGAGATGTCCAAGGGCTACCATTGGGAGTCCATCCATCGACATATCGGGATTCTCAAGGACAAAAAAATCGAGACACTTCAAGTCTCGAAACGCCAGCAAGATCTGAGCCGCCCGTCGAGGACACACGTGGAAGAGATCGAGTTTTTCTATCGGGAGTCAGGATATCGGCATTCTGAGGACAGGAGATCGGGGAAGTCCGAAGTAAAAACCCAGGCAAAATCTGAACCGTTCGTTTAGGGAGACAGGTGTCCGAAATCTATAGAGAGTCGGGACATTCGACGTCGGGAAATCAGAGTTCTTGAGGCTATGAGAATCGGAACATCACGAGTCTTGAAATCCCGGAGAAAATCGAGACCATCCATCAGAGGAGGACGCGTGGTAGCAATCGACATCGTCGGGGAAAGTCCCAACAGGAAGTTGTTGATCGGCCATTTTGTCATTGGGATGTCGGGAATCCTGATGACAATTTGTTTATGCATTTTGGAATTGCGACGCTCGAAACTCCGATGAGTGGAAGCCAGCTGTCAGCATAGCGGGAACACGGGAGTCGAAGGATTGGGAATCCCGTAAGCCCATACGTTTTGACATTGAAAACTCCGTAGCTCCGACGAGGGATAAGACTGCGGTCACGGGGATCGTGGTCATGAGAGCTAGGAGCCTAGCTAGGAGAGCTAGTGCGTAAAGGGCGCATCGGGATTCGAGGGATCGCGAGTCTTGGGGACGTTTTCATTTCGACATTGGAAAGTCCGAAACCCCGATGGGGGACAAGGCTGCGGTCTTGTGAGATAGAGGTCACATGGGCTAAAGAATTAGCTCGGGAGGCTAAGGTAGCAGAGGAGCGTATCGAGATTCGGGGATCGGTGAACCAAATTGTTGGGACATCACGAGTGTCAGAACCCCGATGAGGAGGTAAGGTTGTGGTCTCGTGAGCATGGTCATGTGGACCAGGCCATATCCTGGAGGGGCTAAGGCCGGAAGAGAGCTTGTCGGATATCGGAGAATCGAGGGCATAGGAACCCTCGACATTATAAAGGACAAAACCCCAAAAACCTGAAATTGTCATCAGAGGAAGACCACAGCTAGGTGTAGAGAGCTGTATAGGTGAATGAAAGACCCATTGCTCAGGGTTGGTGTTCCCCCTGATGCAAGCATCTAGGGATTCTCATTGTCGAGAATTATACGAAAAAGTTTGATTTTAGGTAGTGGGTATGTTACAAAGTGGTATCAGAGCATGGTTATAACACTCGGCCTGATTGGGCTCATGCACAGGTCGCACATAACCTCCGTTCGAAGCACTCCTATGAGGAGTAACCCCCCTGACTTAACTCTCTTGTCCAAGATTAAAAACTTGGAAAATGAGAACCCGATTGTGTATGCATGTGAAAGAGTTATGAATTTATGCGCAAATTATGAAAATGTATCTAACTCCTGACTAATAGCCAACATTTGTCTTTTCACTCAAGCGGACGATCAACCACGGGAATCTACAGACGTAGAGTATGGTGACTCACCAAGAGGTGGGAGAAGGCTCCCACAATAGAGACGAGGAGTCTGACGAAAGAAGAGCAATAGGAACCCCTCCATACCTAGCTGATATTGTGAGGAGTCTCATGGTCGAATTGCAAAGCTGCAAGGTCGATAATGAAAGGATGATGAAAGAACAAGAAAAGAAAACCGAAATTAATGCAGTTCTACTGCAGAGCTTATTCGACCTACAATGACAAATGTAGCATGAACCTGAGATGCAAAATCATGGTCATGTCAGTGGCCATACTGAGAGAAGCACATCCAGAAAGGTCCACCCCAGAGGTAAAGGACCAGTGTCAGACGACTCCACTGAGAAGGAAGATGGTGATTCAGAAGGCTCTTCCAGCAACAGGACCAGTTCCTATTCTCCCAGAAAACGGAAGAAGAAAAAGACTTCCAAGAGTCATAAATTTGAGGAATTCCGGAAGACCAAACCTCCCTCCTTCGACGGTGAGATAAAGAAGGGAGAGGAATCCGAGGCCTGGCTACTTGGACTGAAGAAATATTCCAGAGTCCATGATTTTTCAGAGAACTTGAAGGCCCGAGTGGCCACTTTCAATCTGAACAGAAAGGCTTCCATCTAGTGGGAAGACCTTAAGAATATGAAAGGGGTCTGGGAGGAGGACCTGTCTTGGAAGCGGTTTGAGAAGTACTTCCGGAAGAAGTATTTGTCGGAAAGGTATTTCGATGAGAAGGCTAAAGAGTTTTATGAACTCAAACTGGGACAACTTACTATGGAGGAATATGTCAAAAAATTCCTCGACTTACTGAGATATGTACCCTACATCAATGTAGAGAAGGCGAAGGCACAACGCTTCATCAGTGGGTTACCCAAGGAGTACCAGAACCGAATTGAATTTGATGAACCAAAGACCTTAGAAGACACTATACGAAAGGCAACATATTGTCATGAACAATATGGACATCGGGCAGAGTCTCATGGAGACTGGAAACATAAGAATGGTTCGAGATTTCAAAAAAAGGGGAGCAAATCCTCAGGATTTAAAAACTACAAAGAGAACCCCAGAATGAACTTCCCAACCCGGAGTGTACTCCAACAGAACTTTCCCTCGGGGGACGGAAATAAAACTTCTGTACCTATACCAGTGAAGACTAACAACCCAAAGAAACAACCTCTGAAATGCTTGGATTGCGGAGGAGAGAATCTCCGGAGAGACTGTCCACACCGACAACAGAACAGTCGAAAGATTTATAACATGCAGGAAGCTACCACAGTCAATGATGTGGAAAGGAGTGTGCTGCAGATTTATGCAGCCTTGGATAATAACCAAGTTGACCACCAAGCTTCAGTGGTGGAAATAGAAGGTATGATTTTCAACCATCTGGTGTCTGTTTTGATTGATCCTGGTTCAAATTTGAGTTGTATATCCCCTAGAGTTGTTGATAAGTGTAAACTACAGCCATAGAAGAAAACTAAACCATGGTTGGTACAGTTAGCCACTGGAACCAAAAGAAAGGTAGTAGAGGTCATACCGGCTTGTCAATTTATGATGGGTGAATTCCCCACCCAAGCAACTCTTAATGTATTACCCTTGGGATCGTACGATATGTTGATCGGTATGGACTGGCTGGCCACCCATAAAGCCAAGTTGGACTGTTACCATAAAACCTTAGAATGTGTGAGCAAAGAAGGACAAAGGATAACCCTCCAAGGGATCTGAAAACCGATCTCGGTGAGACAAATATCAGCCCTGCAAATGAGAAAGTATTGCCGAAAGGGGTGTCCCCTATATGCAATACAGGTACTGAAAACAATCGAAGGTGCTAAGCCAAGCCCTGACGATCACCCTGTCCTGAGAGAATACATATATGTGTTACCGGAAGAGGTACCGGGTCTACCTCCGAGAAGAGACATTGACTTCTCAATAGAGCTCGCACCAGGAGCGGTGTCGGTGTCTAGGACACCCTACCGGATGAGCACACCTGAGTTAGTTGAACTCAAATTGCAATTGAAAGAAATGATGGATAAGGGTTTTATTCGACCCAACGTGTCCCTGTGGGGAGCTCCAGTCCTATTTGTGAAAAAGAAGGATGGTACCCTTAGACTGTGTATCGATTATAGACAAATCAATAAAGTAACCATCAAGAACAAGTACCCCTTGCCCAGGATCGATGATCTATTCAATCAGTTAGGAGGAGTGACTATCTTCTCAAAGATTGACTTGAGGTCAGAATACCATCAAATCCGAATCAAGGGTGAGGACATCCATAAGACCTCTTTATGGACACGGTATGGTCACTATGAGTTTGTGGTAGTGCCATTTGGGTTAACCAATGCCCCTGCCACTTTCATGTGCTTAATGAACAATGTACTCAGTGAATTTTTAGATAAATTTGTACTAGTTTTCATTGATGACATATTAATCAACTCTAAGAATAGAGAGGAACATGAAGAGCATCTTAGACTTGTGTTGCAAGTGCTAAGAGAGCATCAACTCTATGCTAAATTTGGAAAATGTGACTTCTTTCAGAAGCAAATACATTACTTGGGACATGTTCTGTCCGAGGAAGGGGTAGCAGTAGATCCTGACAAGATCAGGTCTATCCTGGAATGGCCTACCCCAAAGGATGTCTCAGACATCATATCCTTTATGGGATTGGCGGGATATTATAGAAGATTTTTAAAATATTTCTCCAAGATTGGTTGTCCAATCACTGCCCTCCAGAAGAAGGGAACAAAATTTTTGTGGACACAACAATGTGAAGAAATATTTCAAACCTTAAAACATCTACTAACCCATGCACCTGTGTTGAGAATCGTTGACCCAGAAGATGACTTCCTTGTGTGCACGAATGCCTGTAAGGAAGGGCTCGGAGGAGTCCTTATGCAGGAAGGAAAGGTGATCTATTATGAATCCCAAAAATTGAATGAACAAGAGGTCAATTATGTGACTCATGATCTGGAACTGGCTGCCATAGTGCACGCCTTAAAAATGTGGAGGCATTACCTCCTGGGAAGGAAGTTTGTACTTATGACGGATCACTGTGGATTGCGGTATTTTTTGATCAACCCAAGCTCAATGCTAGACAAGCTAGATGGATGGCCCTCCTTAGCGAATTTGATTTTGAAATCAAACACATTAAAGGGAAGGAGAATAGGGTGGCCGATGCCCTTAGTAGAAGCATGAGAACAATTCACCTGGAAGCGGTGAGTACCTGCGAGACAGATATCAAGAACATAATAAAAAAGGCACAAGAAACAGACCCCTTCGTTCAAAATGTGACCTTGTACCTACAGCAAGGACCCGCTGGAAAAAATATGAAGGCTATCAGATGACCGAAGGAGGCCTGCTCACTTACAGAGATAGATTGTACATTCCCAATTGTGACGACTTGAAGAGGTTCATCATGGATGAACTACATACAAGACCCTACACTGGTCACCCAGGATACCAAAAAATTCTTATTGCCACCCGGAAACAATTTTATTGGCCTGGATTGAAAAAGGACATAGCCAAATATTTGGCCCAATGCATAGAGTGCCAACAGGTTAAAGCAGAACATCAACACCCAGCAGGACTACTACACCCTCTACCCATCCCAGAATGGAAATGGGAAACCATCTCCATGGATTTTATCACTGGATTTCCAACTTCAACTAAACAGAATGACGCCATTATGGTAGTGGTGGATAAACTGAGAAAGTATGCTCATTTCATTCCTGTCAAATCAACCTGCAAGGCGATAGATATTGCCCAGATATTCATGAAAGAGGTATTCCGACTGCACGGTATGCCGAGGGAAATAATATCTGACAAAGACACAAAATTTACTTCCAATTTTTGGAAATCCCTGATGACCGGTCTAGAGACTAAATTACTGTTTAGCACCGCCTATCACCCTCAAACGGATGGACAAACAGAAAGAGTAAATCAAATATTAGAAGATAAGTTAAGGATGCATGTAATGCATTTACCCAGGAAATGGGAAGACTACCTGCCACTGGTAGAATTCGCCTACAACAACGGCTACCAAGCATCCTTAAAGATGAGTCCCTTCGAGGTCCTCTATGGTAGGCCGTGTAATACCCCAGTCAGCTAGAGTAACCCTGTGAACATGATTTCTATTGGACCCGATATTTTGAAGGAAATGGAACAACAAGTGACTCAGATAAAACTAAATCTGAAGGTCGCTCAGAACCAACAGAAAAGTTATGCTGACCAAAAGAGAACTCCAAGAGAGTTCGAAATGGGAGACCATGTATATCTCAGAATTAAGCCCAGAAGGAGTTCCCTGAAATGGGAGCTTGTGCCAAATTGGCACCCTGGTATTGTGGACCCTTTGAGGTTCTAGATAGAGTGGGACTGGTAGCCTATCGGCTAACACTTCCTCCCATAATAAAAGCACATAATGTTTTCCACGTTTCATTATTGAAGAAATATGTACATGATGCTAATCATATAATTGACTGGTCTATGATCCAGGTGGAACCAGAGGGAGAATTTCTACTAGAACCCCAATGCATACTGGACAGAAAGGAAACTCCGCTCCGGAACAGAACCATTGCACAGGTCAAGGTGCAGTGGAAACATTTTGGCCCAGATGAGGCTACATGGGAAACGGAGGATTCCATGAGACATGCATATCCGATTTTGTTTACTTCTATACATGCAATTCATATCAGTAGCTAAGAACATCGAGGACGATGTTCCTTTTAAGGGGGAGGGAATTGTAACACCCTGTTTCCCCCAGCTTGTAAATATAAATGGACTGGCCAAGAACTATGGCGAACTCACAAATATGAATATGTGATGTAAATGGACCTTGAGTAAAAGGTCAATGAATGTGAATGACATTTTGAATTATTGCAGGACTGCTGAGAGGGGATGTGCAGAAAAAGAGACCATGATGGCTGTGGAAGGCACCTGGAAAGGGGGCGTCAACTTCCACTGAGAATTAAATACCGTATTTGGACTCCACTGGCCCTGAGAACCAAAAACGGCTCGCTGGCCCTGAATTTAATGCCTTGCAGGCTAGTAGGTTGATGGCTTGATGAGGAATGAGGAGGTGAACCGCCTGTCTGTAGAGCCATCATGACTGACTAACGCGAAGGTAATTGCGCCACATGCAACCTCGCGAGAGGATAAGGCGTATGGAAGAAGTGATTGGGAGGAGGGGGGGGACGCGAGGGGAACTCTAGCATTTTTTACGCAGAGTGAGTGACAACAGAGAGGAAGGATTGCAACCTTCGCTCCTGGTCACTGGCAGACAGAGAGATGTAGTCTTAGAGCATCGTGGTCTCAGCTCGGGGGTGGCTAGTGGTAAATCCGTTGGGAGTCATTGAGCCTACGGTTGGGTGGAAACGAGCACCCCTCTCAGTAGTCAAACCCACTTCTGAAGTTATTTCTGATAAGTGTTTTACTCATATTGCATCTTGAAATTCATATGCTGACATATATGCTCATAAACTGTGAAATGGTGAACAATTACAATATAAGAATGTCTGTGCAGTGTTTTGATAAGTAATGTTAGATATATGCTTATAACAGAAAGACCACACATGGCTTATGTTGATAAATGAAATTAATTAGGTATGAGTCGAACTAAGTTAGGCTTCCAGCCCATTCTCGGGAAGCTGTTTACCCTTATCTGCCTCCGAAAATGCCCTGGTATAGATCTCTTCACAAAGATTCCCTCCTCAGAAAGGTTCACCAAAAACCCAAAAAAAGGACTTGAACGCACAAGTCTTATTAACCCTGTACGAGGAGGAATGACCCTCTTAAGGTTCCGAGGTAGCAGTGTAGGGATATGTAACAAATCGATGAATGAGATCTCGTCGGATGACCCATAGCCATTCACGACCGTTAGATCGATGGAAGTAACGAGGGCGTTGCATACCTTGCCCCTTTTTTTTCCTCTATCTTCGGGAACAACGAGGAAATCGGGATCGTAGATCCCAAGACCCAGGAGAACATTTGGAACATTGATCTTTCCACATCCATGAAGTAGTGGAAGAATGCACGAGGTGGGACAATCTGAGCCGTTGGATTCCATCAGAAATCCCGTCGGTCGTTGGATTGAGTTAAGATACTCGGATCTTAGTCTCTGGAGTGTGCGCAGGAAGGACGGACCTAGACCATTAGATCTTGGTCCAATTACCCGTCAGTCGTCGGATCGGACCGGAGATGTCCGAGGGCTATCATCGGGAGTCCAGCCATCGACATATCGGGATTCTCAAGGACAAGAAAATCGAGACACTTCAAGTCTCGAAACGTCGGCAAGATCTGAGCCGCCCGTCGAGGACACACGTGGCAGAGATCGAGGTTTTCTATCGGGAGTTAGGATATTGACATTCCGAGGACAGGAGATCGGGGAAGTCCGAAGTAAAAACCCCGGAAAAATCTGAACCGTCTGTTTAGGGAGACAGGTGTCCGAAATCCGTAGAGAGTCGGGACATTCGACATCGGGAAATCGGAGTTCCTGAGGCTGTGAGAATAGGAACATCACGAGTCTCGAAATCCCAGAGAAAATTGGGACCGTCCATCAGAAGAGGACGCGTGGCAACAATCTGCGTCGTTGGGGAAAGTCCCAACAAGAAGTTGTTGATCGGCCATTGTGTCATCGGGATGTCGGGAATCCTGATGACAATTTGTTTATGCATTTTGGAATTGCGACGCTCGAAACCTCGATGAGTGGGAGCCAGCTATCAGCATAGCGGGAACACGAGAGTCGAAGGATTGGGAATCCCGTAAGCCCATACGTTTGACATTGAAAACTCTGTAGCCCCGACGAGGGATAAGACTGCGGTCACGGGGATCGTGGTCATGAGAGCTAGGAGCCTAGCTAGGAGAGCTAGCGCGTAAAGGGGGCGTCGGGATTCGAGGGATCGCGAGTCCTGGGGACGTTTGCATTTCGACATTGGAAAGTCCGAAACCCCGATGGGGGACAAGGCTGCGTTCTTGTGAGATAGAGGTCACATGGGCTAAAGACTTAGCCCGAGAGGCTAAGGTAGCAGAGGAGCGTATCGAGATTCGAGGATCGGTGAACCAAATTTTTGGGACATCACGAGTGTCAGAACCCCGATGAGGAGGTAAGGCTGCGATCTCGTGAGCACGGTCGTGTGGACCAGGCTATAGCCCGAAGGGGCTATGGCCGGAAGAGAGATTTTTGGAGAACGGAGAATCGAGGGCATAGGAACCCTCGACATTAGAAAGGACAAAACCCCGAAAACCTGAAATTGTCATCAGAGGAAGACCACGGCTAGGTGTAGAGAGCTGTATAGGTGAATGAAAGACCCGTTGCTCAGGGTTGGCGTTCCCCTTGATGCAAGCATCTGGGGATTCTCATTGTCGAGAATTAAATGAAAAAGTTTGATTTTAGGTAGTGGGTATTTTACATCAACCATGGAGGGTCATGGCAGAATTGGGTAGAAAACCCACAGTTTTGGGAGAATTTGGGAGGGAAAATTTGCTCAGGGACGTTGGATTCGCATCATGTAGTGTATTTTTGTGAATATGAAGAGAAGTAGAACCCTATATAAAAAATATCGGGAGACATGGAGATCTCAAAGTTTTTGAAAAGGGGTATTTTCAGAAAATCCAGATCCAGATACCTTGGTGCATGAATAGTTGAGTGGAACTTTGACCAGGAGGAACCATGCAAAGGGAAACTCAAATTCAGACTGGCAGATATCTAGGACATTTGAGAATCCGAACAACCAAAGGTTCTAATAAAAGGGAATTTTAACCAAGTCTCGAATCTCAGATATAGTGGAAACCTTGTGGTGGAACCCTATGGACGGATCTATGAGTTGGTAGCCTATGAAAATTGTTAGAAAAATTGAGTAATTTTTGAACCATTTTTCATCAGAGATGTTGGATCAGATCGTCCCGTGCCATTAGTTGTTAGATATATCGGGGGTAAGTGGCAGGGGTGGGACATCCAGGTATCCAGAAATCCATAATTTTTGTAAGGTGAGTTTTATTGAAAGGGACAGATGTTGAATGACGGAAACAAGAAGCGGATTTGTGACCATCATGTTATCTAGGAATCTGAAGTTCCTTATGGTGATTTTTTATTGAAAGGGGAGGATACTGGATGCGGGACATTGGCATCAAGGAATTTGGATATCTAGGGAAATTTCTTTGAGTGAGCCTTTATGGAAAGGCAGGATCCATATATGAAATTTCAATGAAGGTCGGATGCCACATCAACAATGCCATGTCATGCCATGACAACAGGCTAAGTCAAATGCCATGTCAGCATAAGGTGTCATAGGTTTCATATCATCTTGTTGAGTCAACATGCCATGTCAGTGAGCCAAGTCAACAATGCCACATCATGCCATGATGATGTACTTGTGGCATGCTACATCAACCAATGTCCATGTCAGTAGTCGTCGGATCATCGATGAAGCATAGGAGTGGATCTCGAGGTAAATGGACGGTCGATATCTCGCCTGGGAAAATCATCGGGCAGTGAAACTCAAACTTTCCAGAAAATATGGAAATCCGAAGATCTGGGAATTTGGATAAACACTACATTGGAATTTTCCAAAATTATTGGATGTTGGATGTTAGATATTGGATGGTGGAATGGTGTGGTAGAACCCGGTCCATCTGGATATCCGTAGATTTGAAGAAATATCTAAGTGGCATTTTCCAAAAGTTTTGGATGATGGTTGTCAGATGCAGAACCATGACAGGTTGGAACCTGAAAAGGGAAAGGTTATCAATCAAACACCTTTGAAGCCTGATATTGATTTGGGCCATCGATTGTTGTGATTTGTAGTTGTTCGATCTAGTAGATGTGCAAGTTGTAACCTGAAGGAATCATGGCATGGGGATGGGACCCACTCATCCCACAACCAATGGTTCGGTGCTAAGTGGTGGTCGGTTATTGGGTGCGCATCAGCAAGGGTAGGCCAATCAGAGTTCGCTAGATGGTAGTTAGGTATAGGTGGGACCCACATTGTTCAATGAAGGACTATCCAGGGATCTGAAAATATGGGTTTCTATATAAAAGGGACATTTAGGGAAGTTCTGGATTCCAGATGTCCGGATGGAGGATATCCATAATTATGGGATGACAAATGGGCACATATCTAGAGGAATCAGAAGTCTCGGATATCTGGCCATGTGTCATGGCAGTGAAGTAGCTACACCCTAATCTAACATGCACAGGGAATCCATGTCGATTGAGCCACGTAGGTTTGCACTCTTATGGATGGGTTCATGTGGTGTCAGGTGGAATAATGACATCATCATGTGGATGACACGTGAAATATTCAAGGAGGCATAACTTTCTTCTCATAGCTCAGATTTGAGAAAATGCATAATTGTTGGAAAGCTCTTGGAGAGAGGAATCCACTCATGCACCTAGAAAATTGTTTGAAGTAGTGAAATTTATATTCAACTTGGAAGAAGATGATTGATGGCCTTACAGAGCAAAAATTATGCATTTTTTTCCAGAATTGCAAATATTCATCTTTGTCTAACCAATTTTTTTGTTGCATGCACATTTTCTTGCAGGCTTAAGAGGTATAGGGGGGAAGTTTGGTTCCTGTATGAGTGTTACAGTCATGTAGGATGCCCGAAGATCTTAAATCCATGAAGATGTAATAAGAGGGCTAAATATCATCATGGTAAATGTTGAGACAAAGTCCAATGTAAGATGAAGCAAGGTGGAGCCTATGAATTTGGCTAGAACTATCATAAACCTGTAGAGAGAAGTGCATAGTTATAGGGAAGATAATGAAAGGATGATGAAAGATTAATATGAGTTGCTACATAATCTAAATATGTTGCATAGACAAGTCAACAAGGATTTTGGCTCAAATAAAGAAGTTAGTGCTAGACAAGTGGCAACATCCAAATCCCATGGTAGAAGGGGTGATCAAAGGGATGAAAAGAAATCAAGGAGTGTGAGAAGGCATCATCATTCCCTAGAGTAATCGACTAGAACATCTAATGCATGTTTAGGGCCAGAGAGTATCCCAAGTGTGTCCCCTATCAGAATGAAGAGGAGAATACCTGAGTCATATATTTTGCAAGGTGAACTCAAGAAACTCAAGCCACCAACTTTTGATGGAGAGCATAGAAAGGGCGAAGAGGATGAAGCATAGCTATTGGGAATGAAGAAATATTTCCAGCTGCATGAGTATCCATCAAATGTAGAAGCTAAAATTGAAACCTACTACCTTCAAGGAAAAGAAACCATGTGGTTGGATACGTTTAAGCAGGACAAACGCCTTGATGAGAATAGGGTCTTATGGAGACAATTCAAGGGATATTTCTAACAGAAATACTTGTCAGAACATTATTATGATAAGAAGATGAAAGAGTTATTTGAACTCAAATTGGGAAGCATGACAATGGAGGTATATGAGACGAGCTTCTTTGAATTGTTGAAGTATGTTGACTTCATAAAGGATGTAAAGGTTAAAATCCAAAGGTTTATGAGTGGTATACCTTCTTTCTATAGTGACAAGATACATTATGATGACCTCGACACTTTGGAGGAATCCATAAGGAAAAACAAACATATTTATGAGCATAGTAGAGGGTGGCCAACTTTCCAAAAATCTTGGAATGAGAAGAAGAAAGGTAAGATGGAGCAAAGGAAGTAAGGTTTTAAGCCACCTTTTCATAGAAACAACTCACAAGTATATCAACAAGGACAATCAACCCAAAATGAGCCCTGTTATCCCCGATATCTAGGGATAACTAGGAGATCATGTCTTGAGGCCCACATGGTCCTAGACATGGAGTACCGAGAGAAGGAGTGACTTGAGCATGGCCCTGGAGGGCCCATCTTTCTTCTTCTCAGCCAGACTTGTCCTGTCAGCAGTAGCAGCTTCCATCACTACCGGCCTGGGCTTGCATCTGAGAGGACTCTTTCTCCATGAGGTAATTGGTCCGAGGTATCATGGTATGTGTCATATTTGATCGTTATAACCTTCCTATATATGCATTAGGTTCCTTTCATTTCGGATGACTACTTGGATCTTACACTAATCCACTTGACCATTGTTGGGGTGATTGATGGGGCAACTTAGCAAGCTGGTATTCATGGGTT
>JZKD02S0129299.1:145359-165233 GCA_000966675.3 Picea glauca
GTAAAAGGAGGTTTCCCCCTAGAAGAGGCTTATTATCTGAAATTATCTCTTTTTCAAGGCATTGAGTACTTTTTCTGAGGATTTTCTATGCTATATTGATATTTGGTTCTTAACAATGTGGCATTGGAATCTACTTAAAAATCGCTGCAGATCACATAGTCAAATCTTACTTTGCAGGAGGCAATGGAAACAATATGAAAGCCAAACTCCTAGGCTTATGGGGTTTATTATTTCTCTCTGCAATTTTTTCCATAAAAAAGATGATGGTTGTTGGTGATTCAAAGGTCACTATTGATTGGATAAATTCCAAATCTAGTCTGAACCTAATATACCCCAACTCATGGAAGGACAAATTTGAAACTTTCAAATTTATGCATGTACATAGGTAGTTCAACAAAGAAGCAGAAAACCTCTCCAAGAAGGCCCTTAAATGAAATATTGGCTAGCTCTATTATGAAGAACTTGTTGATGGTCGTGTTGTCTATGCAGATAAACTTTACATTTTCTAGTTTGGAACATTATAGATGTACCAATTTTGATATTTTTGTAATCTTCACTATATGTACTTTGTAGATTTTACTACATGTTAAAAATGGGATATGAAGGAGTGACTACAGACCTATTTTTGATCATTACTTTCTTGATCCTTATGTAATAGAAAGTTTCATTTGATTCTAATAGAATAATAATGAAATTGTTTTTTCCGTGTGAAAAAAAGTTATTGTTGTTTATTGTTTATTAATGTGAATTAATTCTTGAGTCAATTAGGTTTATGATTCAATTGGGTATAGCCCATGTGGTTGTGGGTTGGAGTGTTTCCCTCCACATTGAGGTTTTATTCTGGCATGTGGCATGTTGAGCTCACTATGAGAATATTGTTGTAATCGTTTTGAGTCAATTGTTTTTGGTCTTGTGCCCTAAAGAACCTAGGGTTTACTCTGGGTACCATCCTTGAAATGGGGGGAAGTACTTGGGGTCAATCCACTTAAGATAACTCATTAGTGGTCTGTAAATTGCAAAATTTCATTTCTGTTAGATGTCTCTAGGTCTTGGGTTGTTAACCTGTTTCCTTATGTCCAAAGAAGAGGAGCTCTTAGCCAATCAAACGTAGTTTTGGGTCTTACTCTAGGGCCAAAAGGTGGTTTCAACTTAGATAGTATCTACAAAAATCCAATATCCCTTGTGGTCGTCACCAAGGCTACCTCTAGTGGGATCATGTTCTTTTGAGTAACATACAACCACAATCGTCTCGGGTTTATAGCTTGGGTGGTTGGGTAGCATGTTTCTTATCCTCGTCACTCGGGTTCAATTCCCTCAAAGTGGACATGTTGTCCCGTTGTGGTAAGGCTAGAAGGGTAAACGACCCCTAGGATAGAGTTCCACTCTTGTGGGCTTCAGGACACCTTGACCCTTGCTAAGTCACACGTTATTGGTATATCTAGGTTGTGTGTTGTTGGATATACTCTTGGGTTATAGTGGCCTTGACCCTGGTTGCATTTTAAACTCTTGCTCATGAGGTTTTTTCCTTACGACAAAGTAGTTGATTAATATGTTTTTTTATATATTTTTTTCAAATTTTATAAGTTGATACTGTTTTTTCTAATTTGGAAACATTAAAAGAAGTTTATTTATTTTTAATAGGAATTTGTCCTTTTAGAGAGGTAAACTTAAAAATATGATTTTTCTACTAGGTTAATGTCACTACAATAATCTGTATGAAGGATACATCGATAATTTTAATAACCATATCCAACAATCACTCCAAATTATCACTAAACCAAAACCCAACAAATAATCACAATGATGTGTATTGTATTCAGATCAAAATATTTCAGAAAAACAATTATAAATGATTGTATTTATTTTATTATGGGTAATAGGTAACCTCTTCCCATAAAATGAACATTCAATTACTATTGAATCAAAACATGTGCTTGATGCAGATCTATAAACGAGGTAATTGTAACTCATTCACTTCACCAACACGTATCCTCTGCGGAAATGTATTTTTTCACTATAACCGTTGCTTATGATTAGTTATATGGCATGTTATTGCATGTACACAGAAGCAACCACTTGACAATGCCAATAGTAAAATTACGAATTTGAGTTGGTTTCTTAGTTGTTTATCACCAGGTAGGCACACAAGGATTGACTACACTTCTCTACTTCAAGGATTGTCTATTTCATGCTTGCAATGCTCTGTGTTCAAGGGCCCACTAAGTGACACCCTCCATCCTTATATGTGAAAAAACTATGTACTCATTGATCTCCAACAAACTTAAAAGGATAGTCCTATTATTAACTTGGTAATACTAGAGCTAAATCCAATAGTTGGAAAACAATTGCATCATGTCCAAACTAAGACAAAACAAACCTCTACTCTACAATATGCCAATCAACAAACCCATCATTACTACATTAAAATCCTACAATCTCCTACAATTCCTATAAGTCTTTTCAAGACTAAAATGCCAACAATAACATTACACTTGGAATGTTTTGCTATATATGTATTTTTCCCAAACAAATGAAATGTCATGAATAAAGCTTTCATCAATAAATATAATATAATAAACAATGCCTTCACAAGTAAATGACATGTCTTTTACAAAGCTTTCACATGTAAATAGATACATATATACTTCATTAAACATGGTCATGGTGAATGGGACGATTATAAAAATTCCAAAAGAGATAAACCAAGATAATCCCAATGACTTGAACTACACGATAATAAATCTATGAGGATGATTTTAAAAGTGCATGGGAGAAGAGACAAAAACAAACAAGTGAAAATAGTAGCAAAGTTACTTATACCTACCTCTTAAAATGTTTTAAGATAATAGTTTTATATAGTTCAAAGGTAAAAGTTTAGTTTAATTCTTAGGTGACTAGATATACAATATTTTTACAAATTTAATTAACATAAAAAATATATTAGTTATAATTAAATCAAAATTAAGAAGTGAGAATGTATACAAATGAGAATGAAAAACGAGAATGTAAAAATGACACTACGGGGTCGAGACTCATAAATACCATGGCGCTTCCACATATATGGTTGTCCCAAGAGAACATCATAGACATATAGAGGGAAACATCACATAATACCTCATCCTTGAAGGGTTGGATGCCGTATGACAATTGACACTGTTGGCTGACACGAAGATATCGTCCCTAGTGAAGCCACCTGATGTTGTATGGTTGTGGGTGTGGTGTTATCGACAATCCCAACTATTTGAAAACCTCTACTGAGATGAGGTTCTTCTGGCTTCAGCTATCAACAATAAAATGCATCGGGGTCCCCTTCACCCACATCTGTGAATGAAAAAGGTGCTCCCCCTCTTCAGAATCTGTTGGTTCTTCTGGTTGAATTGTTGTGGTCATGATAATAGCAACAGGGTTTGCGTTGATGATCTGTCTTCTATCAATAATTTCATAATCAAGTTCTGAATCAGGGTTCGACTCCTTGTCTTTTATCTTGACCACCAATGACTATTTTGAGCGACATTCATGGGTGTTGTGCCAGGGGATTTTTTGGAAATCACACTATTTTCTGGTGTCCTTTTTTGTCTTTTTGTGACCCTTCTTTTCCTATGGCTTGGACTAGATTTCGGGATGTTGTTTGTAGGGCCATCTTTATCATACTTTGGTTGTTGTGGATTTTCATACCTGAACTCCCATTTGTTATGGTGCTTAACGTCTGCTTGATTTTAACAACATATCGATAAGCAGAACCGAGTGATGAGATGTCCAGAAAATCCATTTCAGTTTGGATGTATCTGTGTAGAGACCCACGGTATTTCAGAACCAAATGTCGTTCAGAGTCTTTGATACCCAAATTGGTGTGCAAGGTATGGAAGGTATTGGTGAAATATGGAACTTCTTGGCCCCTTTCTTGCCGCAATGTGGTCCATCTCATGTACTGGTCCTCATAGTTTCCAACAAGGTAATGCTGTTCCTTTATCACATCCACAAAAAAATTCTAAGTGGACTCAGCCTCATATATTCTAGACTCCTTTATGGAACTTTGCTCCCAGTAAGTTTCCCACCAATGTTTGACATGGGGGAGAGCCTTAAGGAGTGCGAAGGTGATCTTTTCCATGTCGGAAAAATTATGAACAGAGAAATAACCTTCTAGCATATTTAACCATTTTTTAAGGCATCTCCATCTATCTATCCTTCAAATATGGGAATATCAAAATTAACTTGTACCTTGAAAGGTGAGGTACTTCCAAAGTGTCCTCTTGATGAAGACGTCCCTTTTTTTATCGGTAGGCGTTGAAGGATGTGGGAAAAATTCTCCATCATTTCATCCCTCTGTCGCGTGAGAGCTTGCTCAAGCAACAGATTAATAAAATCGTCTTCTTTGTCATTTTTATTTTCTTCCTCCATGGAGGGTCTCTTGGATGTGAGAGAGCGATTTTCTTCAAGAGAGACAAGATCAAGACCCAACTTGATATACTCGGACCTCGTCAGGGACATGCACTGAAAAACGATCAAGAGCAGCCTGCTCTGATACCATTGATCTAGATTATCTTCGACACGAAATGAGAGCGGAGATATAATAAATAAATGTACGGATATATCTCAAATATCGAATTATATAACAAAAACATATCAAAGATGCAACCATAAACACAGAGATACAGTAATACACAATTTTCTATTAATGAGAAAAAATGTACAAAGATTGTAAAAATATAGAGTGAAAGACTCACTAGAATGGTGGCAGCTTATCTCTGAGAAGAGATGTTTCCGCTAATCACATTTGAAAGAAGAAGATTTTACAATGAGGCTCCAAAGTCCTTTTTATCATAAATAAAATCCAAAACCCTAACCCTAGAAGATGAAAATCCAACAGTTTTGTGGACCCTATTTTGGGTAGTTTGGTGTATCAACTTCCTGGGGGCATAACTTTGGCATATGATCTTCATTTGGGGCACACGATAGCTTGTTGGAAAGGTATAGTCAAGGATATTCATTTTGGGGGCTCCATTAGAGCCTTTTTCTATCATTGAGAAGATCAATCCCAAAAAACCTTCATTTCATCCCTCAAATTGGCCCTGGAAGTTAAAAACTGCTAAAAATAATAAATTACCAAAATTGCCAGAAAACTATTTTGAGCTAGTTGGAAAAGGTAGGTGGCCACCAATATCCACCTGGATAAACAAAGTCTTTAAATCCATACCACTTATTTTCTTCCATGAGTGGTCACCATGTATTCATCTTTGTTGTTGACAAGGATACGAACGTTTGTCTCATACTCATACAACTTATTGATCCACCATACATATTAAACACATATCCACTAGTCGATCTCTATCGATCTAGATCTCTAGCCCAGTCCGCATTGAAAAAGCCATGTACATTTAATTTACCACTGTCACCTCTAGGTTTTCCTTGGTATAATATAATATAGTCCTTCGCGCCTCACAAATACCTGAAAACTCTCTTGACAGTTGTCCACTGGTCCTTCTCAGGTGTTGACATGTATTTGCTCAACACTCCCACTACATGGGAAATGTCTGGTCAAGTGTATACCATCGCATACATTAGAATACCAACAACACTTGCATAGGGAACACGTTCCATATGCTCTATTTTTTCTTGTGTCTTTGGACATTGTTCAACAGTTAACCTTGTTCCCACAAGAATTGGCACCTTCACCGGTTTGCAATACTGTATGTTGAAACATTTCAAGATTGTTTCAATATACTTCATCTGATTCAACCAGAGCTTTCTTGCTGCTCGATATCTCTTAATCTCCATTCCCATAATGAAGTTAGTTGCACTGATATCCTTCATGTTGAACTTGGAGGATAGATTCTTCTTCACCTCTTTTATTGTGTCCATGTTGTTTCCAATCAACAACATGTCATTTACATACAATGCTACATATATGAAGAACCCACCTTCTTCTTTGGAATATATGCAGTGATAAGCTTTGTTTCTCACAAATCCCAAACTAAGGATGTACGCGTCAAACTTTTGGTACCACATCCTTGGTGATTTCTTTAGACCATAAAGGGATCTTTTCAATTTACACACCAAATATTTCTTTCCCTTTACTACAAATCCTTCAGGTTGTTTCATGTAGATTTCCTCTTCCAGGTTCCCATGTAGGAACGTTGTCTTCACATCCATCTATTATATTTCTAGATCAAGTGCTCCAACGAGAGACATTAGTACTCTAATGGAATTTAATTTTGCAACAGGGGAAAAATTATCACAGAAGTCGAGTCCCTCGACTTGGGAATATCCTTTCGCTACCATTCAAGCTTTGAAATGCTTGACTTTTTCTGCTACATTCATCTTATTCTTGAATACTCATTTTCTATTGATAGGATTTATTCCACTAGGCAATTTGACTAAGTCCCATGTCTCATTATTGTGCAAGGATTCCATCTCTTCAACCATGGCGTCCTTCCAAAGTTTACCCTATGCCGAGTCAACTTCCTCACCAACTGACTTGGGCTCATCATCGATGGCAGTTAACACAAATGCAAAACGGAAGTTGGGTGGACTATACCTTTCGACTGGTTTTCTTACTCTTTATGACCGCATTACCACCAAAGTCAGTTGTTCCACCTCTTCTTTTGATTTAGTTGACTCATCTGAATCAACTTCTTCCTTCCTCATTTAAAATCACACCATATCGAGATTATTCTCGATCTGAAAAAAAATTTCAGGCTCGTACTTACCTCTGAATTCTCTAAAGGCCACATCTCGAATGTACACTATTTCCTTGATGTAGGATCCCAGAGTTTATATCCTTTCATTCCTTCTTTGTATCCAATGAAAATACATTTCAATTCCTTCTTTTCCAACTTGCTCCTCTTTTACTTGGGAACATGCACAAATGCATCACAACCAAATACTTTGAGATGTGAAACCTAAGGATTCTTACCTAACCATACCTCATTTGGAGTCATTCTGACTAGGGTCGATTAAGGAGACATATTCAATAGATATTTTGCAGTGTTGATTACCTTCGACCAGAATTCTTGTGTGAGCCCAGCACCACTGAGCATGCTCCTTGCCTTGTCGATAAACATTTTGTTCATTCTCTTGGAAACTCCATTTTTTGTGGGGTATATGGTGTGGTAGTTTGGCGTTCTATTCCACACTACTTGCATAACTGGTCAAATTCTTTTCTAGAGAATTCACCACCATTTTCAGTTCTCAACACCTTAATATCCTTATCTGTCTCGTTTTCTACAAGATATTTAAACACTTTGAATTTCTCAAAAACCTCAGATTTCTTCCTCAGGAAATATATCCATGTCTTCTTGGAAAAATAATCTATGAAGGAGACATAATACAGGGATCCACAAAGAGAAGGCATTGTAACTGGGTCAAAAAAATCACTATAAACCAAATCTAGAATCCCATTTTCCCTTGTCACTCCAAATGGGAACCTCACCTGACTTTGTTTTCCATATATACAATGTTCACAAAAGTCAACTTCTAAATTACACTCAATAAATTCTTCGACAATACCTTTATTGTGCATTGTTCGAAGACCTTTTTCTCCAGTGTGTCCCATCCTCTCATCCCATGGCATGATCAGGTTGACTTTATGATGACTTGTCGAGTTGGTTTGAATCGACTCAGTCTGATTCGAGTCGAGTCGAGTTGAAGTTGAGTCGACTTCGAGAATAACAATGTTGTTGCATCCAGTTAATTTGACACTCCCTAACAACTTGTATAGGGTTCCAATCTGAACTCCTTTCATTAAGACCATCACACCTCTGACCATCGCGCATGAATCCTTCTGAAATAGAGTGTGCACTCCAACATCACTCATCTTGTTGACATATATCAATTTTCTTTCCAAACCCATAATGTGTAGCACACTTGGAAGGTTTATTTTCCTCCCATCCTATAGTATCAGTCGAACTCTTCCTCGCCCGACAATTTTGATTGTTGAGTCCTCCCCCAAGAACACATCACCTCCATCATATAATTCATACTCACATAATCATTCTCTACGGGATGTCATATGATAGGATTCTCATGATTTTTTCAACCAAACATCTTGATCTGAATGTGTATTGGTCGATGCTAAGTATACATCACCTCCCTTATCTAGATTTTTCTTTCTCTCAGTCAACTAATTCTCATCGGATCATGCACTAACTTCCATTTCCCTTGACTTGCAATCCTTTTGTAATGCCCAGTGTTGCAACAGGCTATTTTGGGCAAATGCGTAGCATTTTTGGAGGACAAATTGAGAGTGAGTCAGGGAAGAAGGGAAAGCAACATGCCAGGAAAGAAGGAAAAGAAATGCGAGGAAAGAGGAATTTCAGAGGCAGAAGGAAGGACATCACTATGAGGAAATGGTTGGATCAAGGACCAAACACATGCAGGAAGTTACTATGTGGACATACCTAATCCACTTAGGGTTAGGGTTTTGGTCATGCTGTAATGGGGTTTTACCCACTTTTGGTAGTGTAGATAGGCATTGTAAGATTTGAGGAGATCATCATAATCTAAGTTATAGCTATGTTTTGATGAGTTTTGAGTCACAAACACTAGTTTTGAGAGCCTTGGATATATTATTGAGTTAGTTTCGAAGAAGAGTTTGTTTTTGAGATGTAACTGAGGGTCAGGTCACAAGCTGTGGATCTTGATGCAACACTGGTCAACCTCACCATATACTTGTGCATTTCAAATGCACTTCTGATGTAATGCACGCAACGTAGAGACTTGAAGATGAATAATAAAGAAGTCAGATCTTTGTGGAAGTATTCGAGGGGGGGTGAACCACAATAAAACATGGTGTCTTTGTGTATATTTATTTTATGTGTTGCTATGCTTAATGATGAATGAATGAATGGATGAATCTATTAGAGTTAATTTACAATGCGCACTACATTAGTTATGTAGAGTGAATGTTAATGGTTAGAGATCTGATAAATGTTGAAGTAAAAATGCATGCCTAACATCCCCATGAGCACCTTCCCTTCCATGACTGTAGACATTTGGGTCCTGCAGTCACCCATAATCCATCTTGGGTGAGACTACATTGTGCACTCCATGTGCAGTGTTTCCTTCTGGTCTCTATAAGGGTCGATGGTTTGTAGGGTTTGTTTGGAAACCTAAGGTAGAACCTGAGTCAGCCCAAGCATTCCAACACCCATCTTTACTGCATTTCCAACATCTTCTTGTCGACTAAACTGGGGATTTAGATCTACCATTTGACTTAGACTTTCTACAAGAGAATTTCCCTTTATCTCTTTCAACCAGTCGACCTCTCACCACTAAAGCATCTTTGGCCGATCCTTCCATGCTATTTCTTCTCATTTATTCTAAC
Source organism: Picea glauca (assembly GCA_000966675.3). Taxonomy (NCBI): domain Eukaryota; kingdom Viridiplantae; phylum Streptophyta; class Pinopsida; order Pinales; family Pinaceae; genus Picea; species Picea glauca. The sequence goes on from JZKD02S0129299.1 coordinate 154,682, forward strand.
AGTAGAGAAGCAACCACACCATCTAGCGCTAGTGTGGTTTTATTTATCCCTATAGCCATGGCTAAGTTATCCTAGGAGTATGGAAAATAACATAATAGGCTAATACACTTCTCCTCCTCAGTGATTTTAATATCCACGAACAATAATTGGCTTAAAATGGTATTAAACACATTTAAATGCTCAATCACTGAACTTCCATCACTCATTCTCAAAAGATACAATTTATTTCTAAGAAACAACTTATTTAGCATAGATTTTGACTGGTATAAGCTTCCCAACTTGTCCCATAGTTTCTTGGATAAATCGTCACCTGATACATTCAACAGTACTGAATCTGCAAGAAAAATTTGAATTGTACTTCTTTCTCTTCTTTTAAGTTTCTCCCATTCTTCCATTGACATGCATGTTCGCTGGGTACCTAGACATGTCATTGTACATTTTTCTTGATCTACAATAAGATATTTCATTTTAAGTTTCCGAATATCAAAATTCCGGCCATTAAATTTTTCTATCTCTATTCTTGAGTTGCTCGCCATTCTTTACCATGATCTTTAACACAATTTATGACTTACAACTCTCACTGTACCTAAGGTTTAGCTCTCATATTTAATATTGGTAAATCAATATCTGATACCATACGTCAAAGCTTAACTTTTCTTTGATACCACATGTTAGGAAATGAGACACACTTCCACACTAAACCTATCAAAAGAGAGGAAGAATTTAATCAAGAACGTAAATGACACAACAATCACACAATACACAAAGATTTTACCCTAGAAACCCAAACCAAGAAAACCAACATTCCTTGAGCTTTCTGCTCCTTTTTGTCTTATTCATTCAGAATAAAAGGTTACATGTCTAACCTTGTTCCACATTAAGACACAATCCACATCATACCCTCTTTCTTACGCAAGAACAACCCTATAGCCAATTTGACTTACATCTACATGACCAACAACCTACATATAAATATTTCTCTAAAGATTAGCTATCTTATGATTAGCCTTTTATATCATTACAACACGCCTATTTATAGGATTTACAACAGGAAAAACCTGAAAGAAATGGCGCCCAAAAATGGTTACATATCCATGCAGATCATTAGCTAAAAATCCCGTGAATCTCAGGATTCTGTTATAGTTGACTACCAAGTCATATTACATGTCGACTACCAGTCGAAATTCATTTGGTCTTCAATCGATTTCCACACTCCTACTTTTCGACCTCTTGTTGGTTGACCTCTTCAACTTGTTGTTGATGCCTTTACCATGTTGAACCACCTCAACCTTCAACTTCAACTTTACCCGGTTGACTAACCTCGACCTTCGACTTGCTATCAATCCAACTCAACTTCGACCACCAGTCGATCCACCTCTAATTTCACTTTAACGAATCTAAAAACCAAAAATATAAATGTCTAAAAATATAATGCAACCTCATCATCATGGGTGAACATGTCCCACACTTTGATAAATTTATTATAAATATGAGGTGTTGCAACCTCTATCTTAAGCTCTTATATTTTAAGTGGTTTCCACCTCACATAGTTAAGATGTATCTCAAACAATGTACCCCTCACATCATTCCCTATATTCGTGGATTTCACTACCTCCCAGTTACCTATCCCCAACACTTGGGTCCTTACCCTCATTATGATACTCTTCTAAAGGAGGGTATGTGGTCCTACTCTTTGATATTGATCCATCAATTGATGGAAATTACCTAGCATAATCCACATCAATTATGAATTGGTGCTATCATGAGGAAGGTCTAGGCTATCCCAGTGCAACCAGTTGCACTAATAAGAAATCTTTTCAAGGGAAATTTGTGTCACCTCATTCTCCCATAAAGGGAGAGATGTAAGATGAAATTTTCCACTAGGGACCTGTGCAAGTTAGACCAGAAATCATATCTATGTTAAAATATGTGTTTGCATGTGATTTCACACTTTCAAAATAATTAAATATATCCATAACTAAACAAGGATTAAATCCACATTTAATACATGGGTCTTGAAACTCCTTGCTACCTTCTAATGATGAGAGTATACTACAATATGGGAAATATACATTGCCTCTCCAACCACCATTGGCCAATGTCACCTCATGATAGATGGTGGGGTCCTTGTGAAAGTAAAAACATGTATTATTCACGATGATACTAATTCACTTATCTTTAACTTAATACAAATAAAATTATTTGTAACACATACATGTCCTCTCACAAGTAAAACTAGCCACAAGTCCAATTCATTTGGGAGATGGAGGTTGAGACTATCCAAAGCTTCATCTCTCACTAATAGAAGATACATTCTCTATAGAAATATCTGCATCAATTAACCAAGACTAAATATATAGAGCTAAAATATTAATGAGAGAAGTAACTAAGCTATCATATCATACATCAAAACTAACATGTGGTTAGCAAATAAGGGTTTTCAATGTTAAGTGTTACAATTTTTAAGTTCCTTAGGGTTTAAGAATTAGATAAAAAGAAAACAAAATTGTCAAGTAGGGAGAGGTCTTAGTGGTCACCACTTATCTTTTTTGAGATGACTTGCAAGATAAAATTGGCACATCGACCTATGCACAAGGAATAAGTGAGGAGACTAAATGAAATTGGGGTTTCCCTCTTCCTCAATATGAGTGGCATGGAATAAACAATCCACCATCCTTACACCTACCAAAAGCATTGGGATTCCAATACAAACCATAAGGAAAGAAGACCAAATACTAAACAAACACAAGGAAAACGCCATGTGTAATGAGAAGACGAAGACGAAGGTGAAAAATAAGGTGGACGAAATGAAACCACAAGGGATCACTTGGAAAAAAAAAACAAATTTGTAAAGTAAGGAGAGGTCTAAGTTATCACCACTTAAATTTTATGAGATGAATTTCAAGCCCAAATTGTCATGTTGGCTCGTGCATAAGGAAGAAGTGAGGAGACCAAACTAAATTAGGCTTCCTCTCTTCCTTGAGATTAGTGGCATGGAATATAAAATCCACTATCCTTATGTATACCAAAAGAGTGGGGTTTCCAATACAAGCCACGAGGCAAGAAGAACCAAAACCTAACCAAAAAACAAAGAAAAAACTACATAGAATGAGAAGAGGGAGATGAAATCAAATAATGAGGAAAAGGTAATGAAACCACAAGGGAGTGATTGGTAAAAGGACAACAAATCTTTCTAGAAGAGATATAAATGGTCACCAATTAAATTTTCTGATATGACTTAGAAGCCCAAGTTGGCATGCCCTCTCATGCACAAGGAAGAAGTGAGGAGGCAAAATAAAATTGAGGTTTTCCTCTTCCTTGAGATGGGTGGCATGGAATAAATGAGCCACCATCCTTACATATACCAAAATAATGGGGTTTCCAAGATAAACCATAAGGAAAGAATACCAAACACTAAATGAAACACCAATAAAACACCATGCAGAATGATAAGAGGAAGACAATGGTGAACAACAATGTGAAGGTTATGAAACCACAAGGAAGCACTTGGTAAAAAGACAAAAAAAGTGTCAACTAGAAAGAGGTTTAAGTGGTCACTGATAGGGACCAAAATATAATAAACTTTTGAGATCGTTTTTTATCTCTCTCTGTTTGACTTTTTTCTTTCTTCATCCTTTTGGCCAGTGTCTTAACCTCCACTTCGTCATCAACCTCCTGGTGATTACTTTTGCCCAGTATCCTTTGGCTTCATTCCCTAAACCTGCAAATAAATGGTTAGCAATATTTTTTGAAGTTTGTCATATAAATAATGTTTTTCTAAACTATTTTATAGTTTATGAATTATATTATTATATATTTATTTCAAACAAGGGTGTGTGCTTAAATAATCTTAAGTTATCCTAGTTATGAAAGGTTAAACATATGACAAACCACAAGTACTTTTAACGAGCCAAATCTACATGTCAAAACCTAAGCTATAAGTCTTTTCTACTTGTTATACTATCCTACATGCTCACTGCATATCTAACTTCAATGACAAGTCAAGCCACATGCTAACTCACAAATAGATACAAAGCTATGAAGATTCATGAATTAAGTCATATGTCAAAGCAAAAGTGTCCCTAAGCCTTATCACATATCAAATCACAATCCTAAACTTATGCTATAGGTTGATTCCATGAGTCAAACCTCAATTCAAGACAAGTCAACACTCCATATCAAACCTAGCGCCGAGCTTCAGAATTCCTTTTGCCTTTGTCAAGTACCTGAGATTGCAGGTGTCTTGCACCAAGCCCATACCTTTATCTTATAGTCATTTCTTCAAGCTGGTGTTGTTGTGGAGCTATTCCACATGGAAATACTGACTGCCAAGTCATGAGGAGGAGAAACCCATTCAATATAAGAGACTGAGAGATTTTATGCTACAGATCAAGCGCACAGGTAGCAAGCCATCATCACAATGAAATACATCAAAATCCTAATACACTAATCCACGAGTTAAGTCGCATGTTGATACACCAACCATTGTAAGTGCCAAGTTACAAGAGATTTTTCCAGAAACAAAAGAAGATATCAGTTTTGCACATTTTCTGAGTGTCGAGCCAACAAGAAGGAAAGTATTGTATTATAATGACATGCAAAAGAATTTTGATTTTCCATATTTGCCTGTTATAAACCTTTTTGAAAGAAATAGAGATCAGGGTCATTGTTAATACCTGCAAATGGATTCAAGTGCCAGGATTGATAGTCTCATGCAAAGAAACCAAATGTCAGTCCAATGATGTTAATGTTTTTATGTTGAAACCCCAGTGTATGCTTCTGTAAAAGATGATATAGTAAGTCTTGGGCATCCTAGCTTACCATCAATTGTTGTACGACCCGAACATGTGCCTTGTGGAGCTGTGGCATCAAAGTGTTATAAAACTGGAATTGCTCATCTTGAACAAAACCAACTTTCAGATGCCATGTCATGTCTGGATAAAGTTTTCTTAGAATTGGCAAAAGATAAATCCTTGGGAGTTGACGTTAAAGCTCAAGCCTCAATTTGTGCATAGTACAAGATTGTTTTTTTACTACTTCAAGAAATTACTCGACTACAGTAGATGCAAAGGCCTAGTGTTGTCAGTACAAAGGAAGAAATGGCTATATTTTCTTTCCATCTAGGCTCTTTGCTTATTCTTGCAATTGAAAAGACTATAGTTATTCAAACAGATGAATGTGCCAACAAGTACTCAGTTGTGATGATAGTTCTATATCCAATGTGGAATTCTTGTCTCCTAATCCAGCTGCCAATTGCATCATAGGCCAGGTCTTCAATGTTGATTAAGATTTGGTAAGTTTCATATGAAGGCATTGAAGGAAACAAAATTGGGAGCATAGTTGCAGAATCAAGATGTACAGTAAAAGGGGAATTGTATTATTGAAATGGAAAAAATGAACAGAGTTCAAGTGCTCGGTATGAGGTGTTATATGTTCTAAACATAATGGTTATGTTGTCTATGTCACAAGAAAATTCTTTGCTGATCCTAAAAGTTTTGTTGATGAATACCTTGCTATTGTGCAGAAAGAGTTGGAAATAGCATAAGTTAAAGTCATGATTGTGTAAATATGGTTGTTTAAGAGGTGTTACATCAGTTGAAACAAGAATTGGTTAGTGTTCAAGTTAGCCCAAAAGAATTTTGATGAATTCATGTAAAATTGCCTTCTATAGGAAGTTGGCAGCATAGAGCACACTTTTGCAGTGTGTTGCACTGCCAACATGGCAGTTTCCTGTTCTTAAGCAAAAAATTCAAAAAAAAACTCTTATTCAGTTGAAGAAGGAACATAAAAACATCCAGATGTCAATTTGGGGTCTAGAAGTGTTCATTATCATCTAAGAAGGCTGTTGAAGATGTCGAAGACCTAGATAGGGACAAGTATTCATTCCTAGATATTCATTCCCTAATAAATAGGATCTAGATCCTAGGTTTTTGGATGATGATGAATAGTAAGAAGCTGGGAGAGAATGCATTTATGCAATTTTGAAGATTGTTTCAAAACAGAGCCTTCGGTGGCTTAGATAGGCTTTCATAGCTAACCTTAGCCATCGAAAGAAAAGCTTTTGGTGGATTACAGGTTAAAAATTTGACTCTTTAGCCATCGAAAGCACAGAGAAGGGCAGAGTGGTATTATTTTTGCACAGATCTCAGTTTGGTATTTTCAAAGAGCACGAGGATGGTTTCTAAGTCAAGAATGTAATTAAAGGGATCAGTTTTAGTGTTCTATTCCAGCTTTTGAGATAGATGTTGAAGCAAGAAGATAAAGGAGTTTTCCTATTTATAGTTAAAGATATGCCTAGGTGTCAGGACAGGATATTAAGCTTCCTTGTCATCACCTTGAAGGATGTTGGTCATGTCAAATATTGTTGTAGCTATCGAAGACCATGAGGGCTATCAGGATAGAAGTTGACCCCTTAAATAGTATCTTTTCCTATTTTATTGAAACTATTTTTTAACTTTCCATTTTTAGTATTCGTGATCCATCTTTATAGGATCTCATTTGTATATTGTAAAGGCTATAAAGCCAATCAGTCTAGAGGGGCTAAGGGGGTTCGAATTTGGAGACTTTTTCACACTCTGTACTTAAGCTTCTCATTTGTAGATCAATTAATACAAGCTTCTTTTGCAATTATCTATTCAGATTTACAATTTCCTGTATATTCTATATTTGCGCATGGATGTTTAATTCATGTCTATTCTGTTTGTCTAAAGCTTGATAGATGTCATTCTATCTTTTCTTTGATGAGTTGAATTGCAAATATCATTACTCATTGTGACTGGCCATTCATGTATCTTTATGTGTGAGTTTGTTGGCATAGTAAGAATTCTCCAAACATTCACTTATTTACAAACCCTCTGAACAGTGATAGTTAAAAGCCTTGTCATCTGGTTATGTTTATGCATGTATTGAGAGAGAGGGTATGATCTATTCATCTGACTTGATCCCATTAAGAAAATATTATACACCATTAAGATATTAGTTAAGTTACTAGGCATCTTTGAGATACAACCTAGAAGAGTTTCCTGGAGTGATAACAAATTGGCGCCGTTGCCATGGAAAGGAGATTGAAGCTCAACTTCCTTGGGAGATGAAAAGATCCAGCTTCGATGATAGACAAAGTATGGACATATTTTTTGTTGTAATCATCTATCTGGTGACTCCATGAAGGATGGATTTAGGGGCGACTCCATTGTTCTAAAATCTGTTGGAGACTCCACTGGTATGAAATGAACATGATCTTAGCTAAGAGATATGCTTTCTGTGATTTTTCAAAGATTGTTGGTTTGCCTAATCCAATGCCTAGTAGAGATGAATGGGAAAATAGTATTCCTAGATTTTGAGGAGAAGAGTGGGAAGTGCCAGCTGAACATTTGCTCGATTTTCATGATTTCATTCATCGGTTCCAAATTGTGCATGAGGATGTTCAAATCAAGCTCTTTGGTTTTTCATTAGAGGGAATTGCTCGTGATTGGTATAGGTCTCTTCCTATTTCCAGTATCATCACTTTGGCATATTTTTATGCTACCTTTCATTTGTTTTGCAAAATCATATTTTCAACTGACCTGTTATATCCCGAATGTTGTCATGATTTCACTTAATTGAGCAAAGATCTAAATATTCATGAAGACTTTGCTTCAGCAGAAGATATCTCTCATCATGATCAAGGGACTGATGACCCACATTATGACAATCAGGGTGATGCTTTTGACATTATATTAAATGCACCTATTGAAGATGGTTGTCATGAAGATAAGAATATTTCTTTTCGAAAACTTTAAAGATGATGAGAATATTGACAGATCAGCAGGTGAAAGTTTTGGATCTGCAGTAGATACTAAGGGTAGCCCACAGTTTCCATATTTGCAAATCAAGAGAAGTTGCAGTAACCATGAGGAACAAGGTGGTATTTTTCCAAATTTGTTTCAAGATTTTATTGCTAATACTTCTATACAAGAAGCTTCATCTCTGTCATTAGGATCTTTTCTTGATGCTCCTATATTCAACCAATAAAATGATGAGGAAGGAGATTTTGAGATTTGTGAAGACTCGTTGTCTACTAAAATTTCATCTAGTTCTACTTTTCATCAAGGAGATGACTAGAAATGTGTGCATGCTGTGGTTGATACTAGTTATGAATTTGTTGATCAAAATTGCAGTGAAGATCAAAATTCCAGTGATATATCTTGCAAAAATATCATTGTTGGAGAAGGTGATCATAAATTTTTTCATGATACATATTTTCAGACTCATCTTTCGTTTGATCATTATCAAGACAGTAACATAGAAAATCAAGAACATACTTTTTCTTTTTTTTCAAAAACTGTCAGTTGTGATAGGTCAGCATATCATCATGATGAATTCAAATTACAGAGATATGGTGAAGGAGAGAAGAAAGGTCTAGATTGAAATTCCATCATGTTTTCTTGTCCAATAGAGATCAAACAGTCTATATTCAACATTAAGATCTGTGAAGAAAAAGAGCAGCAACATTTCTTCCAGTTGGAACACCAGCATAAATAGGTATCCCTTTATGGTTTTAATGACCCTGTTGCAAACTTTTTGGAATCCATGGACAACATAGATGTTAAAAATTTTCTGTCAGATGAAAGATGGATTTATCACCTGTTCAAACCACTTTTTTGTTGGCTATGCATTCCATTATTTTTTGGGTCAAGATCAAGAACACGTTCAGTAAATCAGTTTTTGACATGGCTTCATTGGAAGCATGAGTTTACTTGATAAGAATCAATAAATGGTCAAAGTAGGAGTAGATAAGAGAATAATCTCTTCATATGAGCAAGTAGACTCTTTCAATTATTTGTTGTTGAATAAGCAGATAAGGCTACATGCAGGCGACAGGTTTGCAGGGGTGTTACACATCAAAATTACTCACTTCAATAGTGTCACAAGTGTCATCATTACAAGTGTTGTAAGTGTCGCATCTTGTCCACAAGTGTCACATATTGACCACAAGTGTCGCAAGTGTCACAAACATAATATTGCCACCTTGCCTATTTTGTTCCTCTAACGACATCATAGGGACACTTAAGACACCTCAAAGATTAGTTTTGAAGAAGATATCTTAGTTGAAAAGAAGTAAAATCCTTTTGCCATTGGAAAAACCACTCAAATATGGATTTTGGAGAGAAGCGCTCCCCTACCCACTGTCAGGGTGATCAGGGGATCAAATTTTGCTCAAAAATTCAAAGTGATTGGAATCACTTAAAATCGAACGAGAGCGTAGACCTCATCGTTGCAAACCCAACACAACTCGTTTGGGTTCAAACGGACGTCGGGAGCGAGAGATATCGCGTTCTGTTCAAAATGACAAACAGGCAAAAAAAAATTTGGGATGTTCATTGTACAGTCCGTACGGTTGTTGACATGGTAGTCCGTACGATACGTGGCAGAGCTAAGTGGCACAGTTGGAAGATTTGGATGAATGGTATTATGACACATGGAATATTGTGGTTGGTTGTACGGTGCCACGTGGCCCAGTCATGGGCTGCCACGTGGTACCATATTATTGGTTGCTCGTTTAAAATTTATTGGAGTCCACCGGGTTCGACCTCGTGAGCTCGACCCTCATGTAAAGCATTGGAATAGTATGTTCTACCAACACGCCCCACTATATTCCTTGTTATATATGTGGGTTTAAATAAATTTGAATTAAAGTTTATGTGTGGTTGGCGCGGGAGTCCAGGCTAGGGCTTAGCCCCAGCCCGCGGTCATATCCGCCATATCATATGACCCCAATGCATCGGTTGGTGCATGCGCATTTTGGTTTTGATTGTGGTTTAAACGGTTGTTACAACCAAATGACCTACCACTTGTTACTTTGCTATTCGCCTATGGGACAAAGCCCCATTTGAAGTTGCGCGTGGTCACATGGTCACATGACTTTGGCCTTGGCGGTTAGGGGCTAGGTGCTCCCGTAATCATCCTACAGTTCGCACCGTTTGTGCAGTTGCATCTGGTGCTAGGTTTTTACTCTTAAATAAGCGTGTGGGCTAGGTTGAGCCATGAAAGGTGTGTTTTGTAGATGTAGAGACAACAAGCTTGAAGAGGGGACTTCCAGGAAGCCTATCTTCTTCAATTTTTGGCCAAACGAGGTGCCGAAAAAGCCCAGCTAGGGGTTTTTGGACGTTCTGAAGCCATTGGAGTAGTCTATTTGGTAGTTTGAGCATTGTAAATTACATTTTTGAGCACTTTGAGCAAATAATACAAATGATCCATTGGAAGCTGGACCAGGAGATGTAGCCCAAGATAGGGGTAAACTCCTTTATCATTTGTTGTGTTATGTGTTTTTTGTTCATTGATTATGCTACTATTTATATGCATCTTGAATGAGTAAATCCTATTAAATATGTGTTGCAAAGTTAATCCATTTTCTTTTAACACATAAATTTTACTTGCAAATATTTTCAAGAATACAAATCTTCTTCATTTTTAGATCAAGTTGGTATGAGAGCATAGGTTTTTGAAGACTTGATTATTTGCAAGTGTTTTGTTTTCTGATGCTCACAAGGTTGAAACTCACAAGAGGAGAAGG
>JZKD02S0129299.1:169606-189162 GCA_000966675.3 Picea glauca
GTCTTTTGGAGGTCCAAAATCTTCCCAATGGGGAGGTGTGATCAGGGGATCAAATTTTTCTCAAAAATTCAAAGTGCTCAGAATCGTTTCAAATTGACCGAGAGCGTAGGCCTCGTCGTTGCGAACCCAATGCAACTTGTTTGGGTTCAAATGGACGTCAGGAGAGAGAGATATCACATTCTGTTCAAAATGAAAAAAAGGCAAAAAAAAAAATGGGATGCTGACTGTACAGTCCGTACGGCTCCTGACGTGGTAGTCCGTACGATACGTGGCAGAGCTAAGTGGCACAGTTGGCAGATTTGGATGAATGGTATTGCGACAAGTGGCAGATTGTGGTTGGTTGTACGGTGCCACGTGGTACCATATTATTGGTTGCTCATTTAAAATTTATTGGAGTCCACTAGGTTTGACCCCGTGAGCTCCACCCTCATGTAAAGCCTTGGCATAGTATGCGCTGCCAACACGCCCCACTATATTCCTTGTTATATATGTTGGTTTAAATAAATTTGAATTAAAGTTTATGTGTGGTCGATGCAGGAGTCCGGGTTGGGGCTTAGCCCCAGCCCGCTGTCGTATCTACCATATTATATGACCCCAATGCACCGGTTGGCGCACACACATTTTGGTTTTGATCATGGTTTAAACAATTGTTACAACCAAACGACCTGCCACTTGTTACTTTGCTATTCGTCTATGGGACAGAGCCCCATTTGAAGTTGCGCGTGGTCACATGGTCACATGACTTCGGCCTTGGCAGTTAGGGGCTAGGTGATCTCGTAACCGTCCTATAGTTCACATCGTTTGTGCGGTTGCATCCGATGCTAGGTTTTTATGCTTAAATAAGTGTGTGGGCTAGGTTGAGCCATGAAAGGTGCGTTTTGTAGATGCAGAGACAACAAGCTTGAAGGGGGGACTTCCAGGAAGCCTATCTTCTTCAATTTTTGGCCAAACGAGGTGCCAAAAAAGCCTAGCTAGGGGTTTTTGGATGTTCTAAAGCCATTGGAGTAGTCTATTTGGCAGTTTGAGCATTGTAAAGCACATTTTTGAGCACTTTGAGAAAATAATACAAATGATTCATTGGAAGCTGGACCAGGAGATGTAGCCCAAGACAGGGGTGAACTCCTTTATCATTCGTTGTGTTATGTGTTTTTTGTTCATTGATTATGCTATTGTTTACATGCATCTTGAATGAGTAAATCCTATTAAAGATGTGTTGCAAAGCTGATCCATTTTATTTTAACACATAAATTTTACTTGCAAATATTTTCAAGAATACAAGTGTTCTTCATTTTTAGATCACAGGGAGTGCTAGCGCTCCTTGGGCCTCTTTGGGGGACTATTTGAGCACTCTGTGCACCCTTTTGGGGGAGCGCTAACCTTTCTGAGTGAGTTTTTGGTTTGTTGAGCCAAATCAGGGAAGAATCCCCTTAATTTCTGAAGGTGGTTGGATTCGAATACAAGGTCAAGGCATGATCTTAGGGAAGATCCTCAACTGAAGGAGAAGAATCCTCAACTTATCCCAAAGATCTCTCAAGTAGTTGGGTCTCTCCAAGGTTATATAAGGAGGCCTCCTCATGGTGAAAGGAGGGGGGGAGACTAGAGATTGATACCAAACTTATGATCCTATAGGTGGTATTGACAGAAAAGATTGGAGATAGGGAAATTATGATCTCATGAGTGAGATGTCATCAAAGAAATTAGTGTAGATTACTTGAGCAAAGGGGTTGGACAAGGATAACTAGAAGAAGTTGTTGCACCTTCATCAAAGGATTATAAGTACTTTTACTTGTTCTCATTAATAATCAATGCTTGGCCTGTTTCTTTCAAACTTATGCTTGTTCCACATGAGTTTGTCTGCAGTAGATGGATATATATTTGAGCTAATATTAGTAGAGTAGGAAGTACATTGTATCTTTATTTGTTCTACAGAACCTATCAGGGATCTCAGGATCGAAGCTCAGCCTGGACTTTGCAAGGACGAACGTCGTTAATAAGGTACATATCTTTCTTCTTCTCCTTCGTATATTAGCTTGATTAGATCTAAAAGGATGTCAGTGTCCATGTTAAGAACTTTTTTGTCTTGGCCTTAGGAGTCTAGAGACCAATATGGAATCAACTTGTCTGCAGGAGGATTCACCTGTAACAAGGGGATCAGTTCTAAAGGCCAAACGACTCCATAACCCAATGGTAAAGTCTATAGGCAAGTTACAAGTTTGCAAAAGATCAGTTGAATAGGCCAAATGACTCCATATCCCAATGGTAAAGGTGAATGGAACTACTAGGTTCTTGGAGCCTCACGGGGAGGTCTCCATCCCAGTTGGAGCCAGATGTTAGTGACCAAAATATAATGAACTTTTGAGAGTGTTTTTTTATCTCTCTCTGTTTGAATTTTTGATTTCTTTAGCCTTTTGGCCAGTGTCTTAACCTCCACTTCTTCATCAACCTCCTGGTGATTACTTTTTCTCAATATCCTTTGGCTTCATTCCCTAAACCTGCAAATAAATGGTTAGCAATCTTTTTTGAAGTTTGTCATATAAATAATGTTTTTCTAAACTATTTTATAGTTTATGAATTGTATTATTAGATATTTATTTCAAACAAGGGTCTGTTCTTAAATAATCTTAAGTTATCCTAGTTATGAAAGGTCAAACATATGACAAACCTCAAGTACTTTTAACGAGCCAAAGCTACATGTAAAAACCTAAGCTATAAGTCTTTTCTACTTGTTATACTATCCTACATGCTAGCTGTGTATCTAACTTCTATGACAAGTCAAGCCACATGCTAACTCAAAGGCCGATAAAAAGCTATGAAGAATCATGAATTAAGTCATATTTCAAAGCACAAGTGTCCCTAATCCTTATTGCATATTAAATCACAATCTTAAAATTTTGCTATAGGTTGATTCCATGAGTCGAACCTCAATTCAAGACAGGTCAACACTCTATATAAAACCTAGCACTGAGCTTCATAATTCCTTTTGCCTCTGTCAAGTACCTGAGATCGTAGGTGTCTTGCACCAAGCCCATGCCTTTATCTTATAGTCATTTCTTTAGGCTGGTGTTGTTGTGGAGCTATTCCACATGGCAATACTGAGTGCCCAGTCATGAGGAGGAGAAACCCCTTCAATATAAGAGACCGAGAGTTTTTCTGCTGTAGATCAAGTGCACAGGTAACAAGCCATCATCACAATGCAATACATCAAAATACTAATGCACTAAGCCATGAGTTAAGTCACATGTTGATACACCAGCCAGTGTAAGTGCCAAGTTATAGAAGATTTTTCTAGAAACAGAAGAAGATATCTGTTTTTCACATTTTCTGAGTGTCGAGCCAACGAGAAGGAAAGTATTTTATTATAATGACATGCAAAAAAAAATTGATTTTCCATATCTGTCTGTTATAAACCTTTATGAAAGAAATAGAGACTAGGATCATTGTCAATACCTGCAAATGGATTCAGGTGCCAGGATTGATAGTCTCATGCAAATAAACCAAATGTCAGTCCAATGATGTTAATGTTTTTATGTTGAAACCCCAATGTCTGCTTCTGTAAAAGATGATACAGTAAGTCTTGGGCATCCTAGCTTACCACCAATTGTTGTACGACCCGAACATGTGCCTTGTGGAGCTGTGGCATTGAAGTGTTATAAAACTGGAATTTTTCATCTTGAACAAAACCAACTTTCAGATGCCATGTCATGTCTGGATAAGGTTTTCTTAGAATTGGCAAAAGATAAATCCCTAGGAGTTGACGTTAAAGCTCAAGCCTCAATTTGTGCGTAGTACAAGATTGTTGTTTTACTACTTCAGGAAATTACTTGACTACAATAGATGCAAAGGCCTAGTACTGTCAGTACAAAGGAAGAAATGGCTATATTTTCTTGCCATCTTGGCTCTTTGCTTCTTCTTGCAATTGAAAAGACTATAGTTATTCAAACAGATGAATGTGCCAACAAGTACTCAGTTGTGATGATAGTTCTATATCCAATGTGGAATTCTTGTCTCCTAATCCAGATGCCAATTGCATCATAGGCTAGGTATTCAATGTTGATTAAGATTTGGTAAGTTTCATATGAAGGCATTGAAGGAAACAAAATTGGGAGCATAGTTGCAGAATCAAGATGTACAGTAAAAGGGGAATTGTATTCTTCAAATGGAAAAATGAACAAAGTTCAAGTGCTCAGGATGAGGTGTTATATGTTCAAAACATAATGGTTATGTTGTCTATGTCACAAGAAAATTCTTTGTTGATCCTAAAATTTTTTTTGATGAATACCTTGCTATTGTGCAGAAAGAGTTGGAAATAACATAAGTTAAAGTCATGATTGTGTAAAGATGGTTCTTTCATAGGTGTTACATCAGTTGAAACAAGAATTGGTTAGTTTTCAAGTCAACCCAAAAGAATTTTGATGAATTCATGTAAAATTGCCTTCTATAGGAAGTTGGCAACACAGAGCACACTTTTACAGTGTGTTGCGCTGCCAACAAGGCAGTTTCATGTTCTTAACAAGAAAAGTCAAAACAAACTCTTTTTCAGTTGAAGAAGGAATAGAGCAACATCCAGATGTCAATTTGGGTTCTAGAAGTGTTCATTATCATCCAAGAAGGCTATTGAAGATGTCGAAGACCTAGATAGGGACAAATATTCATTCTCTAATAAATAGGATCTAGATCCTAGGTTTTTGGATGATGATGAATAGTAAGAAGCTAGGAGAGAATGCATTTTTGCAATTTTGAAGAATATTTCAAAACAGATCTTTCGGTGGCTTAGATTGGATTTCATAGCTCACCTTAGCCACTGAAAGCAAAGCTTTCAGTGGCTTACAGGTTAAAATTTTGGCTCTTTAGCCAGCGAAAGTACAGAGAAGGGCAGAGTAGTATTCTTTTTGCACAGATCTCAGTTTGGTCTTTTAAAAGAGAACGAGGATGGTTTCTAAGTCAAGAATGTAATTAAAGGGATCAATTTTAGTGTTCTGTTCCAGCTTTTGAGATAGATGTTGAATCAAGAAGATAAAGGAGTTTTCCTATTTATAGTTAAAGATATGCCTAGGTGTCAGAACAGGATCTTAAGCTGCCTTGTCATCACCTTGAAGGATTTTGGGCATGTCAAAGATTGTTGCAACTGTCAAATACCATGAGGGCTATCAAGATAGAAGTTGACCCCTTAAATAGAATCGTTTCCTATTTTATTGAAACTATTTTTTGACTTTCTATTTTTAGTATTCTCAATCCATGTTTATAGGATCTCATTTGTATATTGTAAAGGCTATAAATCCAATCAGTTTAGAGGGGCTAAGGGGGTTCAACTTTGGAGATTTTTTCACACTCTCTACTTAAGCTTCTCATATGCAGATCAATTAATACAAGCTTCTTTTGTAATTATCTGTTTAGATTTACAATTTCCTGTCTATTCTATATTTACGCATGGATGTTTAATTCATGTCTATTATGTTTGTCTAAAGCCCGATAACTGTCATCCTATCTTTGCTTTGATGAGTTGATTTTTGATATATCATTACTCATTGTGACTGGCCATTCATGTATCTTTATGTGTGAGTTTGCTGGCATAGTAAGAATTCTCCATACATTCACCTATTTACAAACCCTTTGAACAGTGATAGTTAAAAGCCTTGTCATCTGGTTATGTTTATGCATGTCTTGAGAGAGAAGGTCTGATTTAGTCATCTGATTTGATCCCATTAAGAGAATATTATACACCATTAAGATATTAGTTAAGTTACCAGGCATCTTTGAGATACAACCTAGAAGAGTTTCCTGGAGTGATAACAGTCACCACTTAGTTTTTTTGAGACAAATTGCAAGCCCAAATTGGAACATTCACATATGCACAAGGAAGAAGTGAGAATACCAAACAAAATTGTGTTTTCTTTCTTCCTTGAGAGGAGTGGCACATAATAAATTAGCCACCATCCTCACACCTACCAAAACGATGGGGTTTCCAAGAAACTCCACAAGGAAAGAAGACCAAAAACTAAATGAAACACAAGGAATATGCCATGTAGAATGAGAAGAGGAAGATGAAGGTGAACAATAAGTAGGTGGAGGAAATGAAACCACAAGGGAGAACTTAGTAAAAAGAAAGAAAATAAATAAAAGAGAGATCTAAGTGGTCACCAATTATCTTTTCTGAGATGACTTGCAATCCCAAATTGGAAACCACATTGGTTCACAAGGAATAAGTGGGGATGCTAAACCATTATAATTTCCTTCTTCCTTGAGATCAATGGCATGGAATAAATGAGACACCATTCTTAAACCTACCAAAAGGATGTGATTTCCAATACAAGCCACAAGGTAAGGAGCATAAAACACTAAATGAAACATATGGAAAACACAATGTGGAATGAGAAGAGGAAGAAGAAGGTGACCAATAAGCAAGATGAAGCAAAATCACAAGGGAGAACTTGGTACAAGGAAAAAAAATTGTCAAGAAAGCAAAGGTCTAAGTGGTCACCACTAAACTTTCTTAGATGAATTCAAATCCTAAAGTGATATTCCCACTCATGCATAAGGAAGAAGTGAGAAGACCAAACAAAATTAGGGTTTCCCTCTTCCTTGAGATGCGTGGTATGGAATAAATGAGACACCATCCTTAAACCTACTAAAAATATGGAGTTTCAAGGCAAGAAGAAAAAACACTAAATGAAACACAAAGCAAACATCATGTGGAATGAGAAGAGGAATATGAAGGAAAACCACAAGGAAAAGGAAATGAAACCACAAGGGAGTGCTTGGTAATAAAGAAAAAAAAATTGTCAAGTAAGGGGAGGTTTGAGTAGACACCACTTAAATTTTTGAGATGACATGCAAGCCCAAATTAGAATTCCCACTAGTGCACAAGAAAGAAGTGAACATAACAAATGAAATTGGGGTTTCCCTCTTCCTTGAGACGAGTGGAATGGAATAAATCAGCCACCATTTTTGCACCTGCTAAAAGGATGGAGTTACCAATACAATCCATGAGGCAAGAAGACCAAACACTAAATAAAACACAAGGAAAAAACCATGCAAAACAAGAAGAAGAATACGAAGGTGAACAAAAAGGTGGAGGAAATAAAATCACAATGGAAAACTAGGTAAAAAGAAAACCCAATTTTCAAGCAAAGAGAGGTCTAAGTATTCACCACTTAACTTGGCATGTCAACCAATGCACAAGGAAGAAGTGAGAAGACCAAATTAAAATGGGGTTTCCCTCTTCCTTGAGGCAAGTGACATGGAATAAATGATCCACCATCCTTTATCCTATCAAAAATATGGGGCTTCCAGGACAAGCCATAAGGCAAGAAGACTAAACACTAAAAAAACACAATTCAAACACCATGTGAAATGAGAAGAGGGAGATGAAGGGAAAACAACAAGGTGGAGGTAACAAAACCTCAAGGGAGCACTTGGTAAAAAGACAAAAAAATTATCAAGTAGGGAGAGGTATAAGTGGTCACAATTTAGCTTTCTTTAAACCACCTACAAGCCCAAATTCACATGATGGCGCGTGCACAAGGAAGAAATGATGAGACCAAACAAAATTAGGGGTTTTATTTTCCTTTAGATGAGTTGAATGGAATAAACAAGCCACCATCCTTAGACCTATAAAAAGGATGGTGTTTCCAATACAAGACATAAGGAAAGAAGACCAAACACTAAATGAGAGACAAAGAAAATTTATGTGAAACAAGAAGAGGAATACAAAGGTGAATAACAAGGTAGAGGAAACAAAACCACAAGGGGGTGATTGGTATAAATATAAGAAAATCGTCATGTAAGGAGAGGTCTAATTGGTCACCACTTAACTTTTATGAGACAACTTGGAATCCCAAATTGACACAACCACCCATGAATAAGGTAGAAGTGAGGAGATCAAATGAAAACGGGTTTTCCCTATTCCTTGAGAGAAGTGGCCATGCAAGTTTTTTACTGTGTCACTTGCAAGACACCTTGCATTGTCAATGTCTCGATCATTGTTGTTTCAATGGCTACAATATATCATAGTAGTGATTTCTTTCCCTGGGAAAGTATCATTTTATGTGAACAGTGATGATAAAAAAAATCGTTATTAGGTTTGCACGATATTTAACTGATTGACATTAGTATGGAGGTTAAAATTCAAGTTTTCATTGTCTTTGCTCACTAACATGTGAGTTGTATTGTTTTACCAGTGTTAGTTTTCAATAATTAATTTGTCAATAATTTTCAATCATCCATGTGTTATTGGAGGATTGAAAAAAAATTAGCAATATTTATGCTTGCGAGCACATGTTTGGAAAAATAAACTAGGAACATTTACATTTTCTTGTGCCTACAACAACTCCCATTAAATTTTCCTTTTATGAGAAAATTAAATGCCCCCCCTTTTAATTTTTCTAGATTGATTATGATTGAAAATATTAGTTCTTTGGGTCCTAGTACTCTTATGGTATTAGTCAAGGATCAAAACTCTGTTTCTCTTGAATTTTCCTTCATTTGATTTACATTTCGATATTGATTGATTGTCGAAATTCAGGTTGATTGTTTGGAGTGTTATTGATCCTTTCAGTTCCTACCTATCTATAACTTAGCTTTTTAATTTCTTTTCATTTGGATATATTTTATTGTTTTTTCCGGACGTATCAGTTTTTTTTCCGTGTAGTCGACCCAATGAACCCTATCGATATCACACTATCAGGTTGCGCATGTGACAATGTTTCATTTACCCCATTTTATAATTTCTCGATCACCGATGTTTGAGGTCACTTCGAACTCATTTCATCATATCCACCAAGTTCAATTGTATCACTAATTAATTTTTTTTGACACTCATCGCCCGATGATATTTATCATACTTTTCTCTTTAGATGTGTATAATGATATCAGAAACATCACTTTAGTATGTTTCTTGATACAACGTCTTCCTGATATATCACCTTGGGAAATATTCATTGGGTTTTCATTTGAATGGTCCCATTTTATAATCGGATCAACCTCTTACAATCATTATTCATCGTCTCAAACTCAATGGGTCGAACTCAACGCAATGGGATTTCAAGTTTAATGTACATAGAAGTTACGCCATATAGGAATTGATTTGATTTCATTATGATCCTTTGTACCTTCTTTCCTATTATGAGTTGTCAAATTTAAACGCATTAATTGTAGGGGAGGGGGTTGGTGAATTCATTTTAATATATAAACTCAATTAATGTGTCTTTCATTTCTTATATTTTGATTTGTTTTCTAAGCTATAAGAGAGAAATCATATTTCCAATCCATCTCCTAAACTACCAAAGAACCTCTTGTCAAGGTTTCCCATAATACAGGGAGAGTGATTTTTAAAAGTTATACTCTAATGTTATTTCCTGCTAGTCTAAGAATAACAATATATTTTTCGTCTTGTTATGAAACCCTAACACACTTTTCATTTTGCAAGAGCTCAAGAGACAAGATGTCCAGATCTCAAACTCAAAAGAGGAAAGTTGTTTTCGAGGAGGATTTTCCCAAGGAAAATATTCTAATTCCATGTTGCTATCAAACGTGAATCATTTCAATGGAGTCAAAGGGTTCCCCAATTGGAATGAAATGTATAGGGTGTTCATCAATGAATACTTCCCCAAGGATGAAAAAGACCTTGTAGTTTACGAGAACATCAAGAAGTGTGAGTTGTATTCCATCACCACTAGACCTGATATTATTCCCTATAATGACATAGTGTGATGGATTTTCTCACATTTGGAGCCAACAACAACTTCCATAATGAACGAGTTAGGAAATCATATAGATTTGATACAACTAGATGATATTCACAGAATGTACAAGCTACGGGGACCATAGGTACTTCTAAACAAACAGTTTTTGGATGCATTTAGAGATGAAAACCTCAATCTGGTATACATGGTTAGAGAATGGTGGGGTGATCATAAATTCTTCATAGAAAAGGATAATTGATTGTGCCAAATTAATTACTTTAAGGAACCATATCAACTTCTCACATCTATGATTTGTTGACTATACAATGAAGAGGGTTGCACTCACTTCATGCTTGAGTGGGTACCATTAATACACCAAGTAGATGAATCAGGTTAAGAATTCAACTAGGCCTAGATTTTATCCATCAACCTTCTCAAAGTTGTCAAAGAACCACTAGGAAACAAAAAACCGGGTTTTTATATGTATGCAATTTTAATTGACGTTGTTTATTCATCGAATCCTTTCCCTTTGATGGGTTGGAACTAGAACCCTAATATGCCTTGTGTACATGAGAATTCTTTGGAGTTATGGGAATCTCATTTTTATTTTTTTATTTTTTATGATATATGCGACAATTTCATCGTTCTTTTATATTATATCATCTTTAATCGGTTATCCATAAGATTGTTAAAGGAATCCATAGATGCCATGAAGGATATAGAGGATTGGTATATGGAGAATAACTACACCAATATTAGGATTTTTGGATGTACCTATTGTTACACAATGAATTTCCACACTACTAAGTGTCACACTTATGTATCACTTATGGATCACTTATGTAGGTGTCGATTTCCCACATTCCTAAGTGTCGCACTTATATTCTACTAAGTGTCGTAATTGAATGTCACAACTGTGGAAGTTTGATCATGTTCCCTAGAAAAATCAAGGGAGAAAACCCATCACATGGGGACATAAATACACTCTATCATCATGTGGAATTGTCTATCATGTTCCCTAGACAAATTGGTGAATAAAACTCATCATTTGAAGGTTGAAAAACCCCTTTTTACCTTGAGTTTTAAGCCTTGTTTTAGCACTAAAGTGCCCCTACCAATGTATAGGGAGTGTTAGTACCTAATTAAAGCTATCTATTCCACGATGGGGGATCGTTAGTAATGCTCAATGGCTAGTATTGGGGAAGCTTTATTTTTGTTAGAGATAACCCACCTTTTTCTATGGGAAAATCCCAAGATGCTCTTGAGTGGTTATGGTCGAGGGATGACTCATGGGCTCAAGTCATCCATATTTTCTCCATTTTGGGTGATAAATCCTAACCTAAGGAGTGAATATCTCAACCATTCCCTTGATTTTTTCATGGTTGTTAAGCCTCCCAATTTGCTATATAATAAATCCCATTCAAGGGCTTAGAGGAAAAAAGGATTGAGAGTATAGAACCTTTGTTCATGAGACATTCAAAGATAGTTCAGAAGAATTCTCATTATCATCAGGTGGTGTAAAAAGGGGTTGGAAAGGAGAATCTTGGAGGAAATATTGCATCACATCAACATGGTTGTAAGTGTCCAATGTTTCTTTCATTAATACAAATTGGCCTATTTCCTCATTCTTTACTTGCTCAGGTTAATGAATGAATGTTTATACTTGTTAGCTTAGTTAGATTAGTCTTTTATCTAAAATTGCATAGGTAGAAGGGAATGTTTGCTTTGATTTTTACAGGAGGGTTGCAAGAGTGTTTTCTTTCTTCAATATCTTGGATTGAATCCAACATTGTAGTAGTGAGGACAACCTATAGGGAAAAGGTTAGATCTTATTTCCTTTCTCCTTCTCCTTAAACTTCATGCATAAATAGATAAGAAAGAGGGATGTTAGTGTCCACTTGTTATCTTATGTCCCAGACCAAAGAAAACCCAAATAGGGGGAGTTCCAACTGTCCGCAGGGAGAACTTTTTCACAACAAAAATTGGAGACCATACTGGGGAACACTTGTTTCCTTGGATTTTATCCCTTTGTATATGTGTATTGCTTGATGAATGCTTTATTTTTTGAACTTATCTTTGTTTTTAGTCTTCATTAAGAAGCTCTTAGAGTCTATATCCTATTCTTTGTTGAGTCTAGGTTGAGCCTTAGGTTGTTTGAAGCATTTTCATATATTGGCGCTCCCCCCCTAGTGGTCTAAAGAGCGTTGTTAATTATCCCTATTAGTGCTTTTGAGAGAATTACCTACTGACTAATGACCTATCTCCCTTATTCCAGGATCGTTAGTTCTTCTTCTGGCTAAGATTCAGGCCCTTTTTTTCTCTGTTTTTTAGTTTTGTTTACTCATACTTTTGTTTCAGAATCTATCATGCTTTAGTGTGTCGTTGGTTGCTTCAAGTTAAGAGATTTTGTTTTCTTTTTGTTTCATATTTTAATTTAAATATCTCCTATCAAGTTGTGAATCACACATGACTATCATAAAGGTTAATCTAAACCTTTCGAAAAACCCATGTTGTCAATAACTTGAGCCTTGTATGTACAAGTGTTCAGACCTCTGTCACATTGATACCATAGCCTTTGAATAGTTGTATTTGATTGTCTCTGGAGCCTTTACTTTCATTTGGAGATTTTACAAGTTGCTTTCTTGAGTTTCTTGTTTTGTCTTATTTGACAAACTCTTCGTCAAGAGTATTCCTGGACCCTTTTGCAACTTTTCATTGACCATTAACCTTTACTATTATGGATTTGAAGTTTCAACAGGTGATTTCCTTTTTCTTTAAAGATTTATGTTCTTGTTTGAACATTTGTTAAAGGAATTCTTGCATATCCTTTGAGTACTTGTCAACATTTAGAGTGCACTTTTTGTTTAATATTTTTTCTCCATGCTCCTTTGTATCTACATTGGATTTTTTCATTGAAAGTAAGGAAGTAAAAAGAACTTGCATTTGATTTGAGATCATTGCTTTTATAATCAAATGAAAAGAAATTTTGCATTCTAGTTTTTTGGGTGGTGCATTTTATACCAAATTAAATTGCATTCAAAGAGTAGTTTATGTTTTTTGCTTTGAAAGTTGTAATTGTTTCTTTGCTTGAAACTTCTTTCTCCTTATAGATATCCTTCATCGAAACTTAAATATTGCATTGCATTCATATTTTCTTTTGAAGTATTCTTGGATTCAAGTGTCACACATCATAGTCAAGTTGCATCCATTATTCCTTTTGAGTAACAAAAATCCATAAAAGGAAGAAGCGCATAATCTAAAATCAACTAGACCTTTTCTTTATTAGAAAACGATCAAAAGTATAGGATTTTAGGGCCTTGGTTGTAGGGTGGAGAGTAAATTATTCAAGGCCACTTAAACAAGATTGTAGAATACTAGAGAGTTTTGAAATCCAAGTAGGAAGAAATGATGTTTGTCAAGAGAGCTCCTCTTACATGGAAATTAAGCACGACGCCAAGAGAAGCGTCAGTTTGAGATATCCCCTCTTATGTTTTCCTAGTGGGACTATAGTAAGTTTGAAGCTTTGAAAAGTGGTAGGTCCCAGGGGTGACACCACTTCTTCTTAGAATTTGGGTTGTGGATTTGTTTCCACTATTCCTAGTTCGATTTTATTAGTCTTGATTGTCGACTGGTTACCCGCTCGACCATCCATTGTGAAATTGGTAAGCATAGTTTCCTTTCTGATTATTCTACACGAGTGATTGCAAGGAGGGTTCCTTCTTGAGAAGGTTTCTTGTGGTACATGAGGTAGACATCACATCGCACCTTTAGTACCCTTGGAGGGTGGCTCCATGAAGTGAGGGTTACTTTCACTGGGAAGCGTTGTTATGTGGAGGTCAGGGTAATTGATTATCATATTTTTATTGACAACCTCATCTCCCATCTCCGGAAGATCCCTACTTCATTTTTTTGTTTTCTCTTATCTTATACTAAATTTGGTAGTGTGTGATATTTGATTTAGTGGACTCTAGGTTGAGTTTTTATCTATGGCATCAGTTCCTAGAACTCCCAACAAAGGGACCCCTTTTCCCAAGGAACCTTTTTCTTTTTCCTTCTTTTTGAAATGTTGGTCCTCCTTATATTTCCACATTGAGTCTTCCTGGATTAACTATCGAGTTACTGGTATGGTTGTTTTCCACTCTGGTGATTCCAAATTATCTTAGTTCTTTGTATGAAATCCCTCCACCTGAAGAACATCAACCTCATGTCGACCCTTTTCCTTCTTCACCCATCGGGTCTTCCTCCCTTTCTTCCTCCTTGACTAGTGGAAGTATTACTGCTAGTAACCAGGAGGATAAGAAGAAGAAGAAAAGGAAGATTATGAAGAATAAAAATAAGAAAGGGGGAAATCAACCAGCTATTGTTAGGAGTGTTAGGAGTGTTGTTGATATTGAAAATCCTATCAAGACAACTAGCAAGCCCAAAATCCCTTGCAATATTTGTAAGGGTGAGCACCTTCTTGAGGATTTCCCGAGTCTTCTCAAGATGTTAGAAGTGTGGTCTATGCCTTCCCAACAACCTGTGTTTCCAGATGCCTCCAGTCATGTTGGTGACAACCCATCAACTAGTGATAGTAGATTTGAAAGTAACAAAGGTAGAGTCAAGTTTCCTTGTAGGTTATGTGAAGGAAGTCATCAAAATTACCTTTTTCCCTCATATGGATGAGGCTTCACATTTTTTGGAAAATATTTTTGATGTCCAGCAACAACTTCCAAATGCTTACCATAAATTCTCCCCCAACCCACCATTGGTTGATGAACTAGTTGATCTGGTTCCATCATCAATCGATCTGGTTAATGAATTAGTCGATCTAATTCCATCCTTGGTCGAACCTGCTCTTCCTTTGGAGAGTGAATTTAATGAAGTGGTCAGTCTGATTCAATATTCGATTGATACCACTCTTTCCTTGGAGAGTGAAATGGATATCGCTCAGTTCCGTCTTATCACT
This sequence comes from Picea glauca, assembly GCA_000966675.3. Classification (NCBI taxonomy): domain Eukaryota; kingdom Viridiplantae; phylum Streptophyta; class Pinopsida; order Pinales; family Pinaceae; genus Picea; species Picea glauca. The sequence continues at coordinate 184,235 of JZKD02S0129299.1, forward strand.
TCAGATAACCCCGGACAGGGGGGCATTTCACCTGTTTCAACGGAACCCCCTCCAAGAACCGAGGTAATTTCCTTCGATTGGAATATGATGAAAATTCCTCACCTTCCTTCCTACTTTCCTTTCCAAATCATTTTGAAGGTTTGCAATATAAACAAATGTCACTCTATTATAGGAGAAGGTGCTTCTATTAGCGTTATATCCTCGAAATCTTGGCAATCTCTTGGTTCTCCCCAACTTATGTTGGTGACCCATCATATGTGGTATTTTAACAGAAGATCCAGTGAAACTTTAGGGGTCCTTCCTCAGCTTCCCATTACCTTAGGAGGGAAAAATGTCTATATTGATGTGATGGTAGTCAAAGGCCCTTTGGAATTTAATTTTCTCCTCAGACGAGACTATGTTTATGCTATGAAAGCTATTATGTTCAAACTCTTTTGAGTGATTTATGCTATGAAAGCTATTATGTTCACACTCTTTCGAGTGATGTCTTTCTCTCATAATGGAAACATTGTGACTGTTGACCAGATTTCATTCATTGCCCCTCATATGAGAACCAACCATCCGACTTCCCTGAACGTTCCTTATATGCAAGCATTATCCACCCTGCCATAGGTTAATTATGTGGAAACATGTCCCATGAATTCAACTCTGAATGAGAAGGTGTGTCTTTGTATGCTCACCTTATTTATACTTAGATCTGGTAGTTGACATGGTAAACCACTTTTTAGGGACCTTGGAGTCTGCTATGCCCCCTGTTGATCCAAGTAATTCGCTTACCATATATTCCTTCCATATTATTGTTCTTCTGTCTAATGAATACCTCTTGGAAGCCGGCTATGAGCATGGTTTATTTTCTGGTTTCAAGCTCATTAAAAAATGAAACCATCTTTGAGCAAGATTTATTTTCTAGTTTCAAGCTTGTTAAAAAATGAAACCAACTTCGAGCAAAGTTCATGTTTATGTGTCAAGATCATTAAAAAATGAAACAGAGGATTACAAGCACAATTCTCGTTTTTGTGTCAAGCTCATTACAAAATGAAATAGAGAGCTACGAGCATAGTTCTCATTTTTGTGTCAAGTGCGTTAAAAAATGAAACAGACCCCCCTCTGATTAAGTTGAGTCTTTCACTATATCTCGTAAACATTGAGTCAAGTCTTTTGCTAGATCTCATAAATGTTGAGTCAAATATTCCACTAGATCCCCTAATTAAACCTTCATTTAATCCTCCTGTGTGATTTGATCCTCTTTCTTCCTCTGGTGAACATTTACCAATTAGTAACTAGGATTTCAATTAGATACAAAATTTGGTGACAACATAAGAGTTGGTAGACTAAACGAAGCTTGGGGGGAATGTCTCCAGCCTCTGGACATCATGTTGGAGTTAAGTTGTTAGCTTCTCAGCTGGGGGAAAAGTACCAACCACCCATGGGTATCACTTAAAACCTTTAGACATTATGTTGGGAAGAAACCCATTAATGGGGTATTATACCGAGCACATTTTCATTTTTAGTTTCAAGCTTGTGTAAAAATGAAACTAACCTGAGCTTAGTCTTTGTTCTTTCTCTTGATCATAAATACATGAGAATGGGTTACTGAGCTTAGCCTTTGTTCTTTATCATTCTCATAAATAAATGAGAATAGGTTATTGAATATATCTTTATCACTTTTTCAGACTCGTAAAAGCTATACGAAAAATAAACTCTTTGGAGTCTCCTTTAAGCTCTTTTCAGACTCTTTAAACATGAAAATATTGTCGACCGAGCTTGTCTCCTTCCACGCTCGTTAAAATAATTTGAAAGGGTGTCCTTCGAGTGGTAGTTTACCCATTTTTTGACATTGTAAGACTAATTACGAAAAAGGAATACTCTAGTCAACCTTGGCTAGAAGAGTTCTCCCTTGTATTGTTTTTACTTTTTCGGGATCGGGAGACTAAATTTACAAAAAAGAACACCCTTGGAGTCATCTTTCAGATCTTTTCAGACTCTCTAAACATGAAAAGATCACTGAGATTTCCTTCTTTTGGCTCATAAAAGTATGCATCGAAGGACCCATATGGGACCAAACCCTTCCTTCTTCAGGTTCATTAAACATTTGAAGATAGACTCATCAAAGATGAATTATACCAAGCATATGTTATACTCCTTGAGCTCACTTAAAAATAAAGAGGTACTCACCAATCAAGGTGGGGGGGGGGGGGGGGGGAATTGAGGGAAGTGGGTCAAGTTTTTGGAAAAAATTATGGAAATTGTTTGTTTTCTCCCTTGAACATGGCACCTGTTTGCATCTCATCTTACAATTGGGTAATCTGCTTCTATATTTCATCATAATTTTTCATTCTAGTTGAAAAGTGGTATGATTAGCGTCACATTATGTTCTTGGTACTCGTCTATTGAATTCTACCAAGTCACTTGTCATGCCTCCAATGTTCAAGGGAAGTTCCAGCTTAATCAACTATTCTCCAGCATCTCATTCCTGTGTCAGTTGGTATTCATTTAATATTTCATCTCATGTCACTTTCCTATGTTAATTTCATGTCGATGATGGGGGATACATCAAGGCCCTCCTTCGATGAGTTCGTTCCTATAAAATTCAACACATTATCCATGAGTCAAGTTTAGAAACCAATTAGTGACTTGGAGTTTGCATGCCTCAATAGAAGGTTTCCTCACTTTCGACAGTGGGTTTACATCATTGACCTCTGATCGAATGATTCCACAGATGTTCGACCATGGCTCATTCATTCACATTCATTGTAATGTACTATGGTAACTTGGGATTCATTGTCATCATTGGTGATTTCCCTCTCACTTCTTAATGATATACATCAATGACCATTAATCAAGTTGTTTCTATCATGTTCGACATTAGGAAATCTATTCACATGGTTAGAATCATACAAGTTTGTGATCGGGATTAAGACCATGGGAATCTTTTAGCCACCTACTAGTGTTATGTTCCTAACCCAAGTTGTGATGGAGAATAATCTTACTGATATACACTGTCACATAGATATAGTTTATATTGGTCCATGGGTATGTTGTTGTTGTATCGTAGCTCCAATGTGTAATTTTTCATGTCTACAACCTTGTTTAGTCATGGAGGTATGGATCCACATTGTATGTTTGGTGGCCATATCCTTAGTCAATTCTTTTGTGGATCCACAATGTATTGGTCGACAACCATGATTTAAGTCCATTTTGTATCGATCATGGGTATGCCTACCTCAGGATGATTCATATATATGTTGTTTGATGTTTGTTTGCAACTTCCATCCATCTCTCCTATTCCATCACACCTTGACACACATCATTTTGTAAAGTGGTTCGGCCATCAGTTTAGTTTTTTACCTCACACTTTAGGGGGAATCTGTTACACACCAAATTTACACAGTACTAAGTGGTGCACATATGTATCGTATTCTACTAAGTGTTGCACTTATGTATCACTTATGTAGGTGTCTATTTGCCACATTCCTAAGTGTCACACTTATATTCTACTAAGTGTCGTAATTGAATGTCACAACTGTGGAAGTGTTGATCATGTTACCTAGAGAAATTGAGCGAGAAAACCCATCGCATGGGGACCTAAATACACTCTTTCATCATGTGGAAGTTTCTATCATGTTCCATAAACAAATTGGTGAATAAAACTCATCATTTGAAAGTCGAAAAACCCCTTTTTACCTTGATTTTTAAGCCTTGTTTGAGCATTAACGCCCCCTGACCATGTATAGGGTGCGTTAGTCCCTAATTAATGCTCCCTATTCCAATATGGAAGAGTTTTGGGGGAGTGTTAGTTTTGTTAAAGCTAACCCACCTTTTTCTATGGGAAAATCCCAAGATGCTCTTGAGTGGTTATGGTCAAGGGATGACTCATGGGCTCAAGTCATCCATATTTCCTCCATTTTGGGTGTTCAATCCTAAAATAAGGATTGAATATATCAACGATTCCCTTGATTTTCTATGGTGTTTAAGCCTCCCAATTTGCTATATAAGCAAGGCCATTCAGGGGCGTAAAGTAAAAAAGGATTGAGAGTATGAAACATCTGTTTTTGAGACATTCCTATATAGTTAAAAAGCATTCTCATTACCATCAGGTGGTGTAAAAGGGGGTTGGAAAGGATAATATTGGAGGAAATATTGCATCAAATCAACATGGTTATAAGTATCCATTGTTTCTTTCACTAATACAACTTTTCCTATTTCCTCATTCTTTTCTTTCTCAGTTAATGGATGAATGTTTATAATTGTTATCTTAGTTAGATTAGTCTTTTATCTAACATTGCACAAGTAGAAGAGAAGGTTTGTTTTTCTTTTTGCAGGAAGGTTGCAAGAGTGGCTTCTATGTTCAATAGCTTGGAATGAATCCGACATTGGAGAAGCAAAGACAACCTAAAGGAAAAAGGTTAGATATTATTTCATTTCTCCTTCTCCCTAAATTTCATGCATAAATAGATAATAAAGAGGTATTTTAGATTCCACGTGTTCTCTTATGTCATAGACTAAAGAAAACTCAGCCAGGGGGGGGTTCAACCTATCTGTAGGGTGAAATTTCTCACAACATAAATTGGCGACCATACTGGGGAACATTAGTTTCCTCAGTTTTTAGCCATTTGTCTTTGTGTATTGTTTGATGGATGCTTGATTTTTTGAACTTTTCTTTGTTTTTAGTCTTCATTAAAAATCTTACATACTCTATAGCTTGTTCCTTGTTGAGTCTGGGTTGAGCCTTAATCTGTTTGAAGCATTTTTAGACATTAATGCTCCCCCTAGTAGTCTACACAGCATTGCTAATGCTCCCTGTTAGTGATTTTGGGAGAATTTCCTACTGACTAATGCCCTGTCTCCCTTATTCTAGGAGCATTATTTTTGCATCTGGCTCATATTCGGTCCCTTTTTTTCTCTATTTCTTAGGTTTTTTTGCTCAA
>JZKD02S0129299.1:189212-209016 GCA_000966675.3 Picea glauca
CTCGGTTTTTAGCCATTTGTCTTTGTGTATTGTTTGATGGATGCTTGATTTTTTGAACTTTTTCTTTGTTTTTAGTCTTCATTAAAAATCTTACATACTCTATAGCTTGTTCCTTGTTGATTCTGTGTTGAGCCTTAGGCTGTTTGAAGCATTTTTAGACACTAATGCTCCCCCTAGTAGTCTACACAGCGTTGCTAATGCTCCCTGTTAGTGATTTTGGGAGAATTTCCTACTGACTAATGCCCTGTCTCCCTTATTCTAGGAGCGTTATTTTTGCATCTGGCTCATATTCGGTCCCTTTTTTTTCTCTATTTCTTAGATTTTTTTGCTCAAATTTTTGTTTCAAATTATCACATTCTTTAGTGTTCCTTTGGTTTCTTCAAGTTAAGGGATTTTGTTTTCTTTTTTTTACCTCTTTTCATTTGACTATCTCCTATCAAGTTGTGAATCACACATGATTGTCATAAAGGTTAATCTAATCCTTTGGAAAAACCTATGTCATTAGTAACCTGAGACTTGCATCTGTAGTTGTTCAAGCCTCTATCACATTGACTCCATAGCCTTTGAAGAGTTATATTTTATTGTCTTTGGAGTATTTTCTTTGATTTGGAGATTTTACAAGCTGCTTTGTTGAGTTTCTTGATTTGTATTGTTTGACAAACTATTTGTTAAGAGTATTCCTGGACTCTTTTACAACTTTGCATTGGCCATTAACCTTTTCTATTTGGGATTTGAGGTTTCAAAAGGTGATTTCATTTTTCCTTAAAGTTTTTTGTTCTTGTTTGAACATTTGTTAAAGGAATTCTTGCATTTCCTTCAAGTACTTGTCAACATTTAGAGTGCGCTTTTTATTTGATCTTTTTTCTTCATGTTCCTTTGTATCGACATTGGATTATGTCACTGAAAGTAAGGAAGTGAAAAGAAATTGCATTTAATTTGAGTTCATTGCATTTATAATCAAACAAAAATAAATTTTGCATTCTAGTTTTTGGGTGGTGCATTTTATAGAAAATTAAATTGCATTCAAAGAGTAGTTTATGTTTCTTTCTTTGAAAGATGTAATTGTTTCTTTGCTTGAAATTATTTCTCCTTCTTATAGATAGTCTTCGTCAAAACTTAAATATTGCATTGCATTCATATTTTCTTTTGATGTATTATTGGAGTCAAGTGTCACACATCATATTCAAGTTGCATCTGCAATTCCTTTTGAGTAACAAACAACCATAAAAGGAACAAGCGCATAATCTAAAATCAACTAGACCTTTTATTTATTAGAAAATGATCACAAGTATAAGATTTTATGGACTTGGTTGAAGGGTGGAGAGTAAATTATTCAAGGCCACTTAAAAAGGATTGTAGGATACTAGAGAGTGTTTAAATCCAAGTAGTAACAACTGACATTTATTGGGAGAGCTCCTCTTACATGGGAGTTAAGCACGAGGTCAAGTGAAGCGACAATTTGAGATATCCCCTCTTTCATTTTCTTAGTGGGAATATAACAAGTTTTGAGCTTTGAAAAGTGGTAGGTCCCCAGGGTGACACCAATTCTTATTAGTATTTGGTTCGTGGATTTGTGTCCACCATTTTTAGTTCCATTTCCTTAGTCTTCACTGTTGAATGCTTACCCACCTGACCGTCCATTGTGAAATTGGTAACCATAGTTACTTTTCCTAGGATTTTACATGGTTGATTGCAATGGGGGTTCCTTCTTCAAAAGGTTCCTTCATGTACTTGAAGCAGACATTGCATCACACTTTTAGTACCCTTGGAGGGTATCTCCATGAAGCGAGGATTACTTGCACTGGGAAGGGATATTATGTGGAGGTAGGGGTAACTGCTTCTCATATCTTCATTGACATCCTCATCTCCCATCTCCAGAAGATCCTTAATTCCTTCATTTTTTTTCTCTTATCTTATAAGGACTTTGGTAGTGTGTGCTCTTTGATTTAGTGGACTCTAGGTTGAGTTTATGTCTATGGCATTAGTTCCTGGAACTCCCAATGAAGGGACCCATTTTCCTAGTGAACCTTTTTCTTTCTTCTTTTGGAAAAGTTGGTCCTGCTTATATAGGAACATTGAGTTTTCCTGTATTCACTATCAGTTTACCGGTATGGAATTTTTCCACTCTGGCGATCCCAAATGATCCTAGTTCTTCGTATGAAATCCCTCCACCTGAAGAACATCAACCTCATGTTGACCCTTTTCCTTATTCACCTGTCGAGTTTTCTTCCCTTTCTTCCTCCTTGGCTGGTGGAAGTATTAATGCTAGTAATTAGGAAGATAAGAAGAAGAAAATGAAGATTAAGAAGAAAAATAAGCAAGGTGGAAATCAACCAACTACTGTTAATCATGCTAGGAGTGTTGATGATATTGAAAATCCTAACAAGACAACTCACAAGCACAAATTCCCTTACAGGATTTGTAAGGGTCACCACCTTCTTAAGGATTGACCTATTCTTCCCAATATCTTAGAAGTGTGGTATACATGTTCCCAGCAACCTGTGTTGCCAGCTTCCTCCACTCATGTTGTTGACAACCCATCAACTAGTGATAGTAAAGTTGTAAGTAAGAAAGGTAGAGTCAAGTTTCCTTGTAGGTTATGTGAAGGATGTCATCAAACTTACCTTTGCCCTTGTATGGATGAGGCTTTACATTTGTTGGAAAATATTGTTGATGTCCAACAAAAAATTCCAACTCCTTACTGTAAATTCTCTCCCAACCCACCATTGGTTGATCTATTTCCATCATCGGTCGATTTAGTTAATGAATTGGTCGGTCTAATTCCATCCTCGGTCGAATCTTCTCTTCCTTTGGAGAGAAAAGTTGATGAATTGGTCATTCTGATTCAATCTCCGATCAATCCCACTCTTTCCTTGGAGATTTAAATGGATGCCTCTCAGGTTCTTCTTGTCACTCTAGATAACCCCAAACAAGGGGGAATTTCACATTTTTCAACGAAACCCCCTCCAAGCACTATGGTCATTTCCTTCAATTGGAATAGGTTGACAATGCCTCACCTTCCTTCCTACCTACCTATTAGCACCAATAGTTGTTCTTAGACTACTTTAAGAACAATCCCAGTTCCCATCATAATTTAAATAATTAAAACAATTTTATGCTTGAGTGGATCAATAAGACTGAGTAAGAAATATGGTAGCAATACTGTCTGCAGATCATAGGAATTCCATTGGGCATGGAGTCGTCTGAAAACATAAGAAACCATAGGAAATCAAGCCAAATGCCAGACAAAATATTTTTTATCGTGGAAGGTAGAATAATTAGGGAACAAACAAGAATAACAATAAGATCTATCCAAGACCATTTTTACATTCATGAGATTGCATATCCATTCAGCAGAAATCCTTTCAGTGAATGAATAAAAAGAAAAACTTGAACAAACACATGACTCACAGGATGAAACAATGAATCATTCACTGCATTTAGAATCTGTAATTCATGAGCGATAATTGATCCTCAAGTACTACAATTCATTCAAGAATTAAGAGAAAATGAAATTGAAACAAGGAAAACAGAATAGTCACTCATCTAACATCAAGTCGAGTCGGGGTAACTGCTTCTCATATCTTCATTGACATCCTCATCTCCCATCTCCAGAAGATCCCTAATTCCTTCATTTTTTTATCTTATAAGGACTTTGTTAGTGTGTGATCTTTGATTTAGTGGACTCTAGGTTGATTTTTTGTCTATGGCATTAGTTCCTGGAACTCCCAATGAAGGGACTCCTTTTCCTAGGGAACCTTTTTTTTTCTTCTTTTGGAAAATTTGGTCCTACTTATATAGCCACATTGAGTCTTCCTGTATTCACTATCAGTTTACCGGTATGGGATTTTTCCACTCTGGTGATCCCAAATGATCCTATTTCTTCGTATGAAATCCCTCCACCTTAAGAACATCAACCTCATGTCGACCCTTTTCCTTACTCACCCGCCGGGATTTCTTCCCTTTCTTCCTCGACTGGTGGAAGTATTAATGCTAGTAATTAGGAAGATAAGAAGAAGAAAATGAATATTAAGAAGAAAAATAAGCAAGGTGGAAATTGACCAACTACTGTTAATCATGCTAGGAGTGTTGATGATATTGAAAATCCTAACAAGACAACTCACAAGCACAAATTCCCTTGCAGGATTTGTAAGGGTGACCACCTTCTTAAGGATTGACCCATTCTTCCCAATATCTTAGAAGTGTGGTATACATGTTCCCAACAACCTATGTTGCCATCTTCCTCAACTCATGTTGTTGACAACCCATCAACTAGTGATAGTAAAGTTGTAAGTAAGAAAGGTAGAGTCAAGTTTCCTTGTAGTTTATGTGAGGGAAGTCATCAAACTTACCTTTGCCCTTGTATGGATGAGGCTTCACATTTGTTGGAAAATATTGTTGATTTCCAGCAGCAAATTCCAACTCCTTACCATAAATTCTCTTCCAACCCACCATTGGTTGATCTATTTCCATCATTGGTTGATTCAGTTAATGAATTGGTCGGTCTGATTCCATCCTCGGTCGAACTTGCTCTTCCTTTGGAGAGAAAAGTTGATGAATTGGTCATTCTGATTCAATATTCAATCGATCCCACTCTTTCCTTGGAGATTTAAATGGATACCTCTATGGTTCTTCTTGTCACTTTAGATAACCCCAAACAAGGGGGAATTTCACATTTTTCAACGAAACCCCCTCCAAGCATTGTGGTCATTTCCTTCAATTGGAATAGGTTGACAATGCCTCACCTTCCTTCCTACCTACCTATTAGCACCAATAGTTGTTCTTAGACTACTTTAAGAACAATCCCAGTTCCCATCAGAATATAAATAATTAAAATAGGTTTATGCTTAAGTGGATCAGTAAGATTGAGTAAGAAATATGGTAGCAATACTATTTGTAGATCATAGGAATTCCATTGGGCATGGAGTCATTTTAAAACATAAGAAACCATAGGAAATCAAGCCAAATGCCAGACAAAATATTTTTTGTTGTGGAAGGTAGAAGAACTAGGGAACAAACAAGAATAACAATAAGATCTATCCGAGACCATTTTTACATTCATGAGATTCCATATCCATTCAGCAGAAATCCGTTCAACGAATAAATAAAAATAAAAAGTTGAACAAACACATGACTCACAGGATGACACAATGAATCATTCACTGCATTTAGAATCTGTAATTCATGAGCGATAATTGATCCTCAACTACTACAATTCATTCAATAATTAAGAGAAAATGAAATTGAAACAAGGAAAATAGAATAGTCACTCAGCTATCATGAATCTCTGATTAAAAAATGTTGCAAAAAGAAGTATGCCCACAGGATTTACAAATAAGAAGGTGAAATCCTCCTTCATCTCTCTCAAGCCTCTCAAACCCCAACCCTTTCTTCATCAATTTACATCATATAGGCTCTATATGCTTACTATTCTAAGAGGGTCAAATTAGATGCAGTTACATTGGATTCCTTCCAGTTAGGAATTAGTTACAAGAAGTTAAAACAAAAACAATTTCAATCCCTATTTTTTAGGATCTTGTCTCCTATCATTAATTTCTTCTAGAAACCATAAATTTGATCAATATTGAACTGAGACACCTATTCCTCGTACTCTCCCAAAGATTTGGAGGAGTCCCTTTGCACTGGCACTTCGAAGTGAAAGAGAATATGGATGATTGTGTAGTTTTGTAGCTTCCTAGTAGATTTCTCTATGAAATCTCTATTTCTGATTGCTGACAATACAAACTTATGTTTCAAATTGTATTTCTTTATAAATTTAACAATCACTATCTCAGTTGTAGTAAATAAAACTTGGCCATGTGATAAGAATCATCTCCACAGTTACATCCAATTTCATAGTGTAGGATCCTAATGGGATGGCCAACGTCAAATTCAAAACGAACATGAAGTCCCAATTGCAGTATCGATGCCTCCATCGTAGTGATTCTTTAAACTTTTATCTTGCCCATAACAAAACTATAGAGAAACTCATCTCTAAATAGAAAATCCAGGTTAATTTCAACATATTTGAACTCATACCAATGTTCTTATTTTATTTTGGAATAGAGATGATCTCCCTAGGGTGCTCTGATGGTTTTCATAAGTTGGACAATATGTTGTATAAACTCGATGGCATTTGGTGTAGATGCTCGGTATCCTTCTAATCAACAATGGATTTCTGCATTTGTATCGGGTATCCATGCCTTTTCAAACATCTATGATAATTTTTTGCAGGGATTTTGTTTGGTCATTGAGGTAATATAAGAATCCATGTTATGCCTTCAGTGCATTTGACAGTCAACAAAGCATCGCCATCTCATTTTTTAACATTTGTTCAATTCCAGGCTGCCTAAATCCGATTCGAATGCTAAGAACATATATCAACACTTCCTCCTAAGACCTAGACAATCAACACAGTTGGTGGCTCTCTACTTGGAATTTTGACTTATAAACACTGCGTTGACTCTGTAGAAAACCCAGGGACCTTTGCGTTGGGATTGGTAACTACTATCTAGATATTTTCAACTTGGAACAATTGGATATAATATGCATCGCATCTCTTACATCCATCTTTTCCAAAAAAATGGTTTCAACGATCTTGTGGATGTTGGTTTCAACGGGTGGACACATTTTAAGATATGCTTCGACACTTGCAACTGGAACATCTTGACTTTTTCAATTAATATGGGATATATCCCACATTGTCGATGAAAATTTTTTTTGAATTATTTATATACACTAGCATCTCAACATGCTCTTAATGTGTTTTTCACAAACGTTCTCCCTCATGGGCTTCCTCCTTGATGACTTGGCGCCTGACTTGGGCGCTAGGTCCAAAACTTGGGTTGTGTTGGCACTTAGCTCATAGACTTGGAGATGTAATGTTGCTTGGAGTTTGGGCCTCGAGCCCAATATTTTTGCGAAAAAGAGTTTTCACCCTGCTAACAAACCCGAGAGCATTATTAGCTTCAAAGACCAATTTTTTATTTACCCAAACTTATAAAAATGGCACCAACAGCTAGTTTCATGGGAAAATTTTGAAATTTGTCTACTTGGAAAAACAAATGAAACTACAGATGTTACGAAATGATATAGTTCAGTAGCACTGCAAAACTAATGCTAAAAAATTGACCATAACGCTGCACAATTGACCAATTTTGATGATGCAAATTTTGTGCTAACATTGGCTCCATAGGGGATGGCATGCTCCCTGCGAGCTTCCAAGAATAAGTTGAGTTATGCCTAATCATGAGAGCATCTCTGCTCCTTATTGAAAACTAAAACATGGTTATACTAAAAGCATACTGCAAACAAGCTCCACTGAAAAACACATGCTCATGGTGTGAGCTTATTTATATACATAATCCTACTCTAATCTAGTAAACAAATTTGATTAAGTGTAGGAAAATTTCTAGTTCAACCATTCAAGAAATCGATTACTTAACTGGGATAGACTTCCATCTTTAAGAAAAAATTAAATGAGAATAACTGAAGAATATAGGAGAAAACATGCCTGAAGATCATACTTATAACTCCTAAATTCTATCTTTAAGAAATCAATGACAAAATGTTTTCTACTCGATTTCAAATCCATGTAAATAACCAATGGATCTTGGAAAAAAAAACTAGATTCTTTCCATTCAAGAAAGAAATACTCTATTTCTGATTGAGGAATATCAATAACAACTTTACCAATTTCTAAAAATTGTTGATCCACATTTGCTAGGAAAAAATGACAATAATGGTTGATTTTGTAAGCTTTCTTCATTCTTATTTGCTGCAACTGACATTAGTTCAACATCACCCCCTTTATTTCCTTTCCATGAATCTGATACATATATGTCATAAATAGGATTATTGTTGAAGATTTCATTATGTACTAATGTAAAAATATGCTCCCTATCAGAACCATAACTATTCGAGAATGAATCTGATTTTCAATTGCTATTATGAAGCTCTTTAGCTAATTCTGAAACAATTTTTTCTTCATAATATGTTTGGTATCTGTCATCTAAATTTAAAACAACATGTTCATCAAGGGAGAAATCCAATGCATCTATAGCCATGTAATCATCAGTACTATCACCAACTACATCTCGAAAACCTTATTATTGGGAAGCATAAATAGAAATAGTTGCATGTATGAATGATTTATCGTCCACAGCTTCATTAGTATAATCTCGTCCATTCTCACTACTAGAAAATATAATATGTTGGATATCTGAATGAAATTCCTCACAACAATTTTCAAAAAGAAGTTCTTTGGAAAAATACCTTTTACAATGCTCATTGAATGCAACATGGAAATCTCTCAAGGAAAGTATGTTGGAAGCAGGAAGAGAAAAGTATCATTCTCGTGCATCACCTTTTAAAGACTACATGAACATTTTCATCAACATATCCTCATGATGTATTTCTATCTTATCCATGCATTGATGAAATGTAACGAGATGTTGAGCAAGTTTCCCCCCCTTTGTCTTCTTTGAAAGTAGGAAGGTAATCCATCCATTTTCACGGAGGAGGCACTAGATTTGGAAAACTAGGGACACTTGAAAAATTGAGAGGCGCAAACCTCCGTAAAAATATAGCCTTCATATCATTTGTCATCCCGAATCAGTGAAGTCACCAAAAAATTCTCCCTTTATGAAGTGGAGTTTTCAGGTTAATTATTGTTGTCCAAACTATGTAACCAACCCTTGATCACCATCAAAGACTAGATCTATGCTTTGTCATTCTCCCAGGGAAAATATTCAACTTCGTCCCTGACAACGACGCCATAAATTTTAGCACAAAGAGTTTAAGAACAAGCCCAGTACCCATCAGAATATAAATAATTAAAACATGCTTATGCTTGAGTGGATCAACAAGACTGGGTAAGAAAGAGGGAAACAATGCTATCTGCAGATTAAAGGAATTCCATTGGGCATGGATTCATTTTCAAACATAAGAAACCAAAGGTAATAAATCCAAATGCCAGGAAAAATATTTGTTGTTGTGGAATGTAGAAGAATTAGGGAACAAACATGAATAACAATAAGATCTATCCTAAGCCATTTGTACATTCATGAGATTGCATATTCATTCAGAAAAAATCCTTTCAACGAATGAATAAAAAGAAAACCTTGAATAAACACATGAATCACATGCTGACACGATGAATCATTCACTGGATTTAGAATTTGTAATTCATGAGCGATAGTTTATCCTCGACTACTAAAATTCATTCAAGAAGGAAGAGAAAATGAAATTGAAACAAAGAAAACAAACTGGTCACTCAGTTGTCATGAATCTCTAATTATAAAATGTTGCAAAAAGAAGTATGCCCACAGGATTTACAAATGAGCAGGTGAACGGCTCCTCCATCTCTCTCAATCCTCTCAACCCCCAACCATTTCTTCATAAAAATTACATCATATATAGGTTCTCTATGCTTACTAGTCTAAGAGGGTTGAATTAGATGTGGTTACATTGGATTCATTCCTGTTAGGAATTAGTTACAAGAAGTTACAACAGAAATAGTTTCAATCCCTATTTTTTAGGATCTCTTCTTATGTCATTAATTGCTTCTAGAAACCATCAAGTTGATCGATGTTGAGATGAGACACTTATTCCTCATGCTCTCCTGAAGTTCTGGAGGAGTCCCTCTGTGTTGGCACTTCGAAGTGAAAGATAATTTGGTTGACTATGTGGTTTTGCAATGTCCTGGTAGATTTCCCTGGGAAATCTTTGTTTCTAATTGTTGACACTGCAAAATTGTGTTTCAAATTGTCTTCCTTTAGAAATTTGGCAATCATTGTCTTTGTTGTAGCCAACAAAACTTGGCAATGTGACAAGAATCATCTCCACAGTTACATCCAATTTCATAGTGTAGGATCCTAAGGGGATGGCCAATGCCAAATTCAAAACCAACATGGAGTCCCAATTGCAGTCTTGATGCCTCCATCATAGTGATTCTTTACACTTTTATCTGGCCCATAAAAAAACTGTAGAGAACCTCATCTCTAAACAAAAAAATCCAAAGTAAGTTCAACATCTTTGAAATCATACCAGAGTTCTTATTTTATTTTTGGATAGAGATGATCTCCCTAGGGAACTCTGATTGTATTCATAATTTGGATAGTCTGTTGTATAAACTTGATGGAATTTGGTGTAGATTCTCAGTCTTCTTCTAATCAACGATGGATTTCTACATTTTTATCGGGTATCCATGACTTTTCAAACATCTATGGATATATTTTTGCAGAGATGTTTTTTAGTCGTTGAGGTAATATAAGAATCCATGTTATTCCTTGAGTGTAATTGACAGTCGACAAAGCATCGCCATCTCCTTTTTAAAAAAAAATTCAATTCCAGGCTGCCTAACTCTGATTCTAAAGATGAGAACATATATCAACAATTCCTCTTGAGACCTAGACAATCAACACAGTTGGTCGCTTGAGCTCTACTTGGCATTTTAACTTATAAACAATGCATTGACTTTGTAGAAAACCCAGAGACCTTTGCATTGACATTGGTAACTACTATCTAGAAATTTTAAACTTGGAACAGTTGGAGATTATATGCATCGCATCTCTTACATCCATATTTTCCAAAACAATGGTTTCAACAATATTGTGGATGTTGGTTTCAACACGTGGACACATTTTAAGATTTGCTTCGACACTTGGAGATGGAACATTTTGGCATTTTCAATTAATATGGGATATATCCCACATTTCTGGTGAAAAAACATATTGAATTGCTTATATACACTAGCATATCGACATGCCCTTGATGCATTGTGCACAAACCTACTCCCTCTTGGGCTTCCTCCTTAGTGACTTGGTGCCTGACTTGGGTGCTAGGATCAAAACTTGTGTTGTGCTGGCTCTTAGCTCGAGCACTTCGAGATGTAATGTTGCTTGGATTTTGGGCCTCAAGCCAATATTTTTGAAAAAAAGAGTTTTCACCCTACTAAAAAACCTGAGAGCGTTAGTAGCTTCAAAGAACAATTTTTTATTTACCCAAACTTATAAAAATGGCACCAAAAAATAGTTCCATGGGAAAAATTTCAAAATTTTCCACTTGGAAGAAAGATTGAAACTGTAGATGCTACAAAATGATCTAGTTTGCTAGTGTTGCAAAATTAACGCTGCAAAATTGACCATACACTGCACAATTGACCAATTTTGATGATGCAAATTTTGTGCTAACACTACCTTTCCAAATCATTGTGCAGGTTTGTGATATAAACATATGTCAATCTATTGTAGACGAAGGTGCTTCTGTTATCATTTTGTCCTCGAACGCTTGGCAAGATCTTGGTTCTCCCCAACTTATGCTAGTGACCCATCATCTGTGAGATTTCAAAAGAAGATATAGTGAACCTTTAGGGGTCCTTACTCTGCTTCCTATTACCTTAGGAGGTAAAACCATCTATATTGATGTGATGATAGTCCAAGGCCTTTGGACTTTAATTTGTTCCTTGGGTGGGACTATGTTTATGCTATGAAAGCTATTGTGTCCACACTCTTTTAAGTGATGTATTTTTATCATAATGGAAATATTGTGACCATTGACAAAATTTAATTCATTGTCCCTCATATGAAGGCCAACCACATGACTTCTCTGAACGTTCCTTATATGCAAGCGGTATCCACCCCGCCACAGGTTAATTATGTGGCAACATGTTCCATGTGTTCAACTCTGAATGAGAAGGAGCCTCTCTCTGTATGCTCACCTTCTTTAGACTTATATCCAATAGTTGACATGGTAAACCAATCGTTAGGGACCTTGGATTCGTCTCTCCCCAATGTTGATCATAGTAAGTCCCTTACCATGTATTCCTTCTAGAGTATTGTTCTTTTATCTGATGAAGACCTATTGGAAGCCATGGTAGCCAAATCTAAGCATGGTTTATTTTATGGTTTCAATCTCATTAAAAAATGAAACTAGCTATCAACACGGTTTATTGTTTGGTTTCAAGCTCATTAAAAAATGAAACCAGCTCCAAGAAAAGTTCTCGTTTATGTGCCAAGATCGTTAAAAAATGAAACTAGCTTCGAGAAAAGTTCTTATTTCTGTGTCAAGCTCGCTAAAAAATGAAATAGAGTATTATGAGCATAGTTCCCATTTCTATTTCAATATCATTAAAAAAAGAAACAGAGATCTATGAGCATAGTTCCCTTTTCTATGACAAGCTCCTTAAAAAATGAAACAGACCCCTCTATGGTTGAGTCAATTATTTCACTAGATCTTGTAAACATTGAGTTGAGTCTTTTGCTATATCTTGTAAATGTTGAGTTGAATATTCCACTAGATCTCATAATCAAACCTTCATTTCATCTGCATGTGTCAGTGGATCCTCTTTCTTCCTCTCGTGAACATTTACCTATTAGTAACCAGGAGTTTAATCAGATACATAATTTGGTGACAACATAAGAGTTGGTATATGAAACGAAGCTTGGGTGGCATGTCTCCAGCCTCTGGACATCATGTTGGAGTTAAGAAGCTAGCTTCTCATCTTGGGGAAAAGTACCAACCACACATGGGTATTACTTGAAACCTTTGGACATTACATTGGGAAAAAACTTGTTGATGGGGTATTATACCGAGAACAATTTCAATTTTAGTTTCAAGATCATGTAAAAATGGAACTAACTCGAGCTTAGTCTTTGTTCTTTCATGTGCTCGTAAATACATGAGAATAGGTTACCGATCTCAATATTTGTTCTTTCTCATGCTCATAAATATATGAGAAAAGGTTACCAAGTATACTTTTATCACTTTTTCTGACTCATAAAAGCTATATGAAAAAGGAACTCTTTGGAGTCTCCTTTTAGCTCTTTTGAGACTCTCTAAACATGAAAAAATGTTGAACAAACTTGTATCCTTTCACGCTCATTAAAAGGATTTGAAAGGGCGTCTTTCAAGTGGTAGTGTAACCCTTTTTCAACCTCGTAAGACTAATTAAGAAAAAGGAATACTCTAGTCAACCTCGGCTATAATAGTTCTCCCTTGTATTGTTTTTACTTTTTCAGGCTCTGGAGACTAAATTTATGAAAAAGAACACTCTTGGAGTCATCTTTCAGATCTTTTAAGATTCTCTAAACATGAAAATACCACTAATATTTCCTTCTTTGGGCTCATAAAATCATGCATCGAGGGACCCATACGAGACCGAACCCTTCCTTCTTCAGGTTTGTTAAACATTTGAAGATGGACTCATCGAAGATAAGTTATACTGAGTATTTGTTATCCTCCTTGAGCTTGTTTAAAAAGAAAGAGGTACTCACCAATCATGGCTGGGGAGGGAATGAGGGAAGTGGGTCAAGTTTTTGGAAAACATTATGACATCCATTTGTTGTCACCCTTGAACATGGCACCTGTTTGCATCTCGTCTTAAAGTTGGGTAATCTACTTTTCTATGAGTCATACAGATTCTATGTGTCGTCATACTTTTTTGTTCCAGTTGAAATGTGCTTTGGTTAGCGTCACATTATGTTCTTGGTACTCGTCAGGTGAATGTTGTCGAGTCACTTATCATGCCTTGAATATTCAAGGGAAGTTCTAGCTTAATCAACCATTCTGCAACAACTCATTCCTGTGTCAGTCAATCCACATTTTTTGTATCATCTCATGTCACTTTCCTATGTCAGTTTTATGTTGATGAAGGGGGATACATCAAGGCCCTCCTTCGACAATTCCATTCCTATTGACTTCAACACATTATCCAGGAGTCGGACATAGAAACCAATTAGTTTCTTGGAGCTTGCATGCCACAATGGCAGGTTTCCTCACTTTCAACAATGGATTTACATCATTGACCTCTAATCAAATGATTCCACAGATGTTCGACAACAACTCATTCATCCACATTCATTGGAATGTATTGAGGTACCTTGGGAGTCATTTTCATCATTGGTGATTTTCCTCGCACTTGTTAATGATATACATTAATGTTTGGTAATCAAGTGTTTTCTACCGTGTTCAACATTAGTACATCTATTCACATGGTTAGAATCGTACCCCTTCATGATCGGGATGAAGAACATGGGAATATTTTAGGTGCCTACTAGTGTTGTGTGCCTAGCCCAAGTTGCAATGGAGAACAATATTACTGATATACACTATCACATGGATCCATTTTTTATTGGTATGTGGATATCTTGTTGTCATATCATAGCTCCACTATGTATTTTTTCTTGGCTACGACCTGATTCATTCATGGAGGTATGCATCCACATTGTATGTTTGGTGGCCATATCCTTAGTCAGTGCTTTCATGGATCCACAATGTATTGGTCAGCAGCCATGCTTTAAGTCCATTTTTTTACCGAGCATGGGTATTCCTACCTCGAGATGATTCATATATATATTGTTTGATGTTTTTTTTTAGCTTCCATCCGGCTCTCCTATTCCAGCACCCCTTGGAACACATCATTTTGTAAAGTGTTTCGACCATCAGTTTCTCTTCTGACCTCACACTTTAGGGGGCATATATTACACACCAAATTTCCACAGTACTAAGTGGTGCACTTATGTATTGTATTCCACTAAGTATCCCACTCATGTGTCACTTATGTATCACTTATGTAGGTGTCGATTTGCCACATTCCTAAGTGTCGCACTTATATTCTACTAAATGTCATAATTGAATGTCACAATTATGGAAGTGTTGATCATGTTCCCAAGAAAAATTGAAGGAGAAAACCTATCACATGGGGACCTAAATACACTATATAATCATGTGGAAGTTTCTATCATGTTCTCTAGACAAATTGGTTAATAAAACTCATCATTTGAAGGTCGAAAACCACCTTTTACCTTGAGTTTTAATCCTTGTTTGAGCACTAATGCCCCCTGCCCATGTATAGGGAGAGTTAGTCCCTAATTAAAACTCCCTAGTCCACTATTGGGGAGTGTTAGTAATTCTTTGTGGCCAGTGTTGGGGGAGAGTTAGTATTGTTAGAGCTAACCCACCTTTTTATATGGGAAAATCCCTAGATGTTCTTGAGTGGTTATGATCAAGGGATGAATCATGGGCTCGAGTCATCCACATTTCCTCAATTTTGGGTACTAAATCCTAACATAAGGAGTGAATATCTCAACCATTCCCTTGATTTTCTATGGTGGTTAAGCCTCCCAATTTTCTATATAATCAAGCCCATTCAAGAGCTTAAAGGAAAAAAGGATTGAGAGTATGAAACCTCTATTCTTGAGACATTCAGAGATAGTTCAGAAGCATTCTCATTAACATAAGGTGGTGTAAAAAGGGGATGGAAAGGAGAATCTTGGATGAAATCTTGCATCACATCAGCATGGTTATAAGTATCCAATGTTTCTTTCATTAATACAACTTGGCCTATTTCCTCATTCTTGTCATGCTTAAGTAATGCATGAATGTTTATACTTGTTAGCTTAGTTAGATTAGTCTGTTATCTAACATTGCACAAGTATAAGAGAAGGGTTGTTTTTATTTTTGCAGAAAGGTTGCAAGAGTGGCTTCTGCGTTCAATATCTTGGACTAAATCTGATATTGGAGTAGCGAAGACAACCTATAGGAAAAAGGTTAGATCTTATTTCCTTTCTCATTATCCTTAAATTTCATGCATAAATAGATAATAAAGAGGGATTTTAGTGTCCACTTGTTCTCTTTTGTCCTAGACCGAAGCAAAACCGGCTAGGGGGAGTTCAACCTACTTGTAGGGTGCAATTTCTCACAACACATATGCCCCACACTTGTTTCTGAAGTATGTCCTTGACAAACTGGTCATCAAGGAAATCATCGATCAAACTGTTGATAAGGGGATTACCTCATTTTTATCTACACATGCAAATAATACATGGTCAAGGTTCCATATCAAAGTGGGAATCTTTTCATTATTGAATTCCCCTCACGCAAGAAAAGAAGACGCATCCCTCAAAGAGCTCATTCTGTGCACATGAATTGCTAGGAGACGTGACCCAATGGGTATTGTTTAAGACCATATTAAAGTTGTGGGATTGGCACCCTCCTACAAACATGATCATAATATTGTATATTTCATATTCTAGGGAGTCGTTTCATATGAGGAAGTATTGGCTAACATCCAAGACAATGAGGAACAAGAAAAATTGCAAGTTGTTCAAGAAGAACAAAGGAGGATGGCCATTATCTAAAGAGAATGATTATAAGCAGGGGAGAAAGAATAAGATGCATCCAAGAAGAAAGATGATTCCCTTAAATAATAATAACTTGAAAAGAAGTCCTTGGAGGCAAAGGACAAAATAAATATGAAAAATAAACAAGAGGAAGAAGTAACTCGAAGGGATAAAGAGGAAAAGAAAAAGGTTGAAGAGTAAATGAAAAATGTTGAAATGGAAAATAAAAAGGTTGAAGAGGAAACGAAAAATATTGAATGGGAAAATTAAAATGTAGAAGCATAAAGGAAAAAGAAACAAGAAATAGAATCCAAGAAGAGAGAATAAGAGGTGGTTGAGGAAAAAATAATCAAATAGAAACAACTGCAGAAGGCCAAGGCTAAATAAGTTGAGAATAATGTTTCTTCACCAAGTCAAGGAACTAGTCCAAGCAAAACACAAGGGCTTGCACTTCTTACTTCTTCTCCTATCAATCCTGGAACTCCACTTTCCACGATACCATTTTTTTTTACCTTTTCCTCGTCACAAATAGTGGACATTGATGATGTTGTAGTGTCCCTAAGGGATTACATTTCCAATAAATATCGCAAAGGAATTGTTGAAAGAGAATCCAAGAGACAAAAAGTTGAACTAGTAACCAAATGATTGTATGGAACATTATCAATGAGGATCCTCAAATAATTTCAACATATACAACTTCTTCTTTGAGTTCCTTTGGATGTGTCAACTCCATCATTGTTAATGAACTTAATGACAAATTGGATACATATAAAACAAAGGTATAATTTTTGGAAGACCAGCTCAAGTGATGGAGAACTTAGATAGAATATTATTTTAGGAAACAAGCCATTAATAAATATCAAAATCATGAAGTTGATATGAATTCCATAAGGAAGGAACATCGATAGAATATTGAAAGGATACAAACAGAGCACCAAGAAAAAATCATTATCTCTGAGCAGTAGAAACTACAAATAAAATATTATGGCAGAAAAATTCAATCTCTCAAGGCTCAATTGAATGAGAGGAATAAATTCATAATTGACATATAATCCATGAAGGGAGAATCCCTAGTATAAAATGAAGATTTGAGGGAGGCTCAAAAGTGATTCTTCAAAAAAATCAATGAAATCCAACAATGTCATGACCATTTGACCAAGTTATATAATTAGGTGGAGGTTCAATTGGACAAGAGGAAATCTTCCTAGGATTCCTTTAGTCAAGTTGTAGATGGGAAGAAACAATAAAAATATTCCCCTTCACATCTCCCAAGGTTTGATTGCACGGAAAAGGGGAAAACTTAAGTTTTTCTAGATACATTGAAGGCATCATGTGAAGAAATTGATGAGAATGTTAGGATACCAGGTCATGTTTCATATTATGGAACTTAGTCATTGAAATTTTGGAGCAGTTTAGTATGTTGGTGATGGAATATTGAACCAGGAATTCCCAACAAACTACTAACTGTAGAGGTAGAACAGAACCAAGACAATAATAGTGAAACAATCACTCAACTTAGTGAAGTGAAAACATGTAGTTTGAACAGATTCCTCGCAAAACTAGTAAATTTATCCACTGTGTCTAATGTCTATGTTCAAAGAGTACGTAAGGATCTGAAATGATAATTTGTTGCAAAGTTGTATGATGGAAAGCTATAGATAGAAAAAATGAAGCTAGATCGTAGAACTCTCCAAAGCCCGTGATTTATGCACTACTTATAGGAAAAGTTTAAATAAGTAGTTAAATTAGTTGTTGTAATTCCTCTAATTTTGTCATCAAAGGAGAGATTCAAAATGTAAGAAAAGAACAAAAAATAGGTAGATTGAAGAATTGTAACTACAACATGAGAAATTACAGAATCTGAAAGGCCAATCTATTCTTATAAAAGAAATATTTTGTTACAGAGAAAAGGACATTTGGCTAATAAAGTATTGTAATATTTTGATTACATGAAATAAAGGACAAAAGGACATTTTTGCAACCATTGATAGTATCTGACTGTTATTTGAGATTTCTATACAATTTCAATTGATGTTCTTTAGTTATGTGAATGATATTACATATGAAACGATTTGTGTACAAGGTTTACTGTAACTAATGGTGTCATGGTTGTTATCAGATGTAGCGGTAATGTTTCAGTCTTAGAAGTAATTATTTATATACTATCTATGTTTTATCATTGATTTTACATATTGTTAAATGTTTGGATTCTTTCCTTTGGTTAGAAATACATTCTAAATTGTATCCAATATTCTAGATTGGATCATCATTAAGATAGGTTAGATTAACAGTTAGATAGAATAACATAGGCATTTTTTTCACTAACTAGATTCAGAAATAGAATAGTTGTTAGAATAGAGTTGATTTTACTTTATTCTACTAAACAATTTAGTGGAAATTGGGCATGCATACTAGTTATATTCCGCTACCCCAAACAAGAGCAAGTTTAATTGGGACTTTCCATTAAGCATTCTCCCTTACTGTTGACATAATCCATTTCAACTCGTCAACATAAATGGTACTAGAAGGAGGACCATCATAAAATCAATGGCTAATGAAGAATTGTTCAACCCTTATTATGTCCATTCTACCCTATGAATAAATCCCATTAAACATAGTGATCCATGTACCCCTCACCCTAAGCAAACCCTAGACCCGTAGTCGACTTTAGTTCCCACACCTACCCAATTCTTGCATCATCAGAGTGCATACCAACTAAATCACAAAACATGGAGTTCTCCCATATTAGAGGTTGTTGAAATTGATCAATTGGTCCAATTCTCTCATTCCCTAACTTGAGTTTGAAGTAGGTAAATTGGATGCCAACCTATTGAATATCCTCTTCCAAAGAGACATAGACAACCTATAATTGAAATACCAACCAACATTGATTTTCATACAACCATTGGTATCCAAACTATATCTACCCCTAATTATCCCCTTCATAACATATTTAGGGGAGTACCACATTATCCTTAGGTAGATCTTGAAGCATATTTACCTATCAGAGTTGGTGGACCTCCACTTCCCCCTAATTCTCCTTTTGTTACTCCTAGGGATTTTTTAGAAGAAGAACCCTCATAAAACCCTTTGGAAAATAGTCCTAGAGGAGGTATGTCTAACCCTAATGTGAAAAAACTTTGGCTCTCCCATGATGCAATTGTTGTTTCTGGGGCTAAGCATCCTTTACTAAGCATCCTAAAACATTCCTTCCAAATTTTGACCGTGATAAGAAGGAGTATGTTGATGACCACATTAAGAAATTCATTCTTGTTGTTATATTAATGAACATTGTACATGAAGATGTGGTATGTAGATTATTCCCTTACACTTTTGAAGGAAATGATTCAACTTGGTACTTTTATCTTAGACAAGGATCAATCACAAGTTGGGAGGATTTTGAAAAAAAAAATTAACAAATTTGGAGATGAAAAAATCCCATTGGTTATAGTTTTGGAATTATCTAGAATTAAAATGGATACTAAAGAAAAAATCAAAGATTTTAACAAATATTTCTATCATTAAGAAATAAAATTCAAGATGCTTCTAAACCTATTGTCGATGTGTCCATTGAATTTCACACTTCATCTTTGCTAGTCACCATTGCCATGTTTGTTAAAATAGATGAGAAAGATACCTTTGAAGTGACTTTTAAAGAGGCAATAAAATTCGAAAAATATATG
>JZKD02S0129299.1:209757-264663 GCA_000966675.3 Picea glauca
TTTTCTTTAATTATCTTCAGGGCCTACATGTACTTCCTTCTTCAATTCACTTTGTCATCTTCAAAAATTCATTTCTCCTCAACCATGAGGATCCACATAACGTGCCACATACCACTGGAAACAACATGATGTATACTATCCATCCATGGGTGTTGTATATGCATGTGCATTGCCCCTCATGTCAAAATACCTTTATCAATCTTGCGGTCCAAAACCCATGACTAGGGTTGACATCAATGACAACAACCAACCTTCCAACAAGATTCTCCTTCTACTTCTGAACCTATAAATAAATATTTAACTACAAATAATCCCACTTCCACCATGACAAATCCTTCATCGTCCTCTGTATTAACTGATTTAGAATATGATTTTGTGGAAGATATGAAGAAAACCAGAGCTAGTATTTCTCTATTTCAATTGTTAAAAGTGCCACAAATATGGGGAAATTTCATTAAGGATCTTCAAGGATCATGTTTGAAGAAGGGAAGAGATACCATTGTTGAGGGAAATAAGGAAAACGAAAAATCTACTTAGAGCACAAATTATGGAAAGAAAATTGCAAAGAAACAATATGTTGTTAATGCTTCTTTAATTAGTAAGAGGTCAAACTCTAACACTCCTCATTTCATTCTCACATTTGAAATATTCAATATAAATGTGCACAATTGCATGGTTGATTTGGGTGCTTCATTGAATGTAATTCCCTATGTTATGTGTTAAAAATTGAATGCAAAATATAAAAATTTTGACACTCGAATTGTGCAATTAGATAGATCAAATGTCAAAGTCATAGGAGAGCTTAAGAATGTCATGATAAGATTGGATTTTAATCCTAATTTTCACCAAGTAATTGATATCATTGTGGTAGATATTATTGAAGCATATGGCCTACTTCAAAGAAGAGATTGGTCTGAGAAGTTAAATGGATATTTTGCTACTGATTGGTCCCATATTATTTGGCTACCTTACAATGGATAGCAGAAAAAAATTAAGGTGGATCATGAACGATACATGAAACACATTTTCACAGATATCAATGATCCCAATTAACTTGTATTGTTCAGTTGTTTATATACTTTCTTTGGGGATTTAACTGCTGATATTTCTCCACTTGCAAAATCAAACAAGCAACATAAAATCCTACATTGCACACAGATTGCTTAAACCAGCTGTAACATAGTAGATAGTAAGAAAACTAACTTATATTTAGATACTAATATTTGGACTCTTAATTTTGATGGGTCCAAGTCTAATGAGGGTGCAAGTGTTGGTCATATCCTCAAAAACCCTAAAGGGAATAAAGCATTGATAGCATGTAGATTGGAATTCGAGTGTACCAACAATACTATTGAACATGAATCCCTAGTTTAGGGGTTAAGAAAAGTAGTAGATATGCAAGTAAAATTGTTGAATGTTTTTGGTGACTCATAAATAATTGTAAAGTAGGTACATAACACAATTCAGTTTGTTTCTATTCATCTCAAACACTACCCACAGGAGATATGGGAGTTGATAAAAAAAATTGATGCTTTTAATATTGTTCCTATTCCTATAATTTTGAATGTTGACACTGGTATTTTAGCAAATGTAGCTTCTAGGACAATTCCATTAGAAGGTTTCATGACTAATACATTTTTCTGGAATTTCTTTATAGGCCCGCAGTACTAGATAACATAACAAGATGGAGGTTGGTTGATGATGATCAACATATCATAGATTTCCTCACCATGAAAGACAAATTCAAGGATTCAATCATTGATGAAATGCAACATGATGAGACCCAGAAAAATAAGACATAATCTTGTACAGACTAGAAAGCAGAAGATAAGGGAATTGATGGGTGTTGTATATGCACTAAAAACACAGTAAAAACCCTCAATTAAATTATCAACCCGGGGTAAGTAAACTTAGATTTGTAGCAAAATATATGCCAAAGGTAGAAGGGATAGTAGGAGTTTAGCCTAACTAAGGAAGGTAGCTATCTAAGGCTAATCTACTCAAGAAAAACTATCTAATGAACAAACCCTACTAAGAAAATTGAAACTATGTAACCTAAGTACTTTTGAGCCAAGGATCGATGGATAGTTATAAGAAAAGCAAGTAAAAACCCTACTTGAAGAAAACTTGTTCGACAATGAGAAAAAGCAACTATTTAAGCATAATAAACAAATGACAAAAGAAAACTTCTTTAACTTGCCAACCTATATTCAATGAGTAACTACCCTATGAAAGCAAATAAATAAACAAGCAAACAAAGACACCTAGCTAACCTACTAAAGCAAGTAAACAAGAAAGCAAAGACAACTATCTAACCTACTAAAGCAATAGACAAGTAAAGTAAGCAAAGACAACTAACTAACCTACTAAAGCAAATAGACAACTAACTACTGCAAGCAATCAAATTAAAACTTCTCATTGAACAACTATCTAGCCTAAGAGGCAAGTGGACTATGTTCTTAACACAAAACTATTTCTAATTCATGAAAGGAAATCTATTTAATTGAAAGCAAGAAATACTAGCAACTAACCTTTAATTTATGATAAGCAAATTGTTCTCTAACCTATCAAAGCTAAATACTATCTATCCTACAGCAGCAATAAAACTATTTCCTAAGCTATGAAAGAAAGAAACTATATCTTTTGATCTATGAAAGCAGGAAAACTATCTCTTTAACCTACGAAAGCAAGAAAACTATCCTTTAACCTATGAAAACATGAAAACTATCTTTTAACCTATGACAATTCAAATATAACATTGGTGGTTGTGTGAATGTCTTCGGTGTTGGGTGATATCTCGATGGCACTTGACAACAAAGGACAATTCAAGTGGTATAAGATCAATACTGATCTCAATATCAAAGTGAAAGGTATGGATTAAACAATCTAATGAGAATTTAGCCATGACATAAACAATCGTCAATTACCCTACATATTCATTTATTAACCATCATCATTCAAGAAAAACTATATTTATTAAACAATCGTCAATATAATGAGATCATCATTGTACTTCTATACTACGTAAGAAAAACTAGATTCAACCATTAACTAAGAAATATAATTGCAATTTAATTCTAGAAAGAAAATTACATAAATTGAAAGCTATGCTATATCTACTCTAACCATTCAAACTGCAATAAGAAAATGCTTAAAAACATAAATTAAAACATGGCATCAAAAGTAAACTAACAACTACATTAATCAACAACTAGCTAAGCAAATTCTACATAAAAATGAAATAAGAAAGC
This sequence comes from Picea glauca, assembly GCA_000966675.3. Classification (NCBI taxonomy): domain Eukaryota; kingdom Viridiplantae; phylum Streptophyta; class Pinopsida; order Pinales; family Pinaceae; genus Picea; species Picea glauca. The sequence goes on from JZKD02S0129299.1 coordinate 213,009, forward strand.
TATGATTAAAAACCGAAATTGATCCTATCCATCCATCAAATCCTTGTCAGAGAAAGCTCAAATAAAAACTCTATTCTATTCTAATTAAAACTATGTTTTAAACTTGATTCTAAAATCCTAAATAAAGACGTAATCTAGTATCTAAATACACATGGGGTTAGTCTAGGGATCTACAGAACTGTTCCTAACTACAAGATTAATGCATGCTAACACAATTCATCATACTAACCTGCAAAAGAGAGTCAAAGCAATTAAATTATAACAACAAACTAATTTACATAATAAAAATGCATGTGCAGGAAAATAAAGAGAACAACTAAACTATGAAATGCATAAACAAACACAAAGAACAATTACTAGACTGCTGGTGGCCCCCCCAACAAGTCGTGGTCACTTTCTAAAAGCACATCAGGTGCTCAATAAGATGAATTCACCATAAAAACTCAAAAACGTAGTTCTTGTATAATCTAGCAATGTAAAATGGCAAAACATAGTAAAAACGTATTTCTATCTATCACACTGATGTATCTGATACTTAACTTATGTTTGACCACCTCAGTGGTATTTATAATGTTTACAAACCAAGTGGTTGACCACAGGAGGGTCGAACCACTTCTAAATTCGACAATTTGCATTAAATGATGCCCTAACGGATAAAACAGAGCGAGCCAATAATCGCCCTCTTGAACAACTAAAACTAAGTTGTTGGGAGCTTAGTAGTTGTAGGGGACAAGCATGAACAAAACCCACATTCCTAATTCGCCCATCATTGGCCACCAATACCATAACCACCAAGTCACCCTCCATTTTTGTGCAATACGCAGTGCTGGATAGAGTGTCGGATCGGGTACCGGAACAAGTGCTTGAAGGAGTGACAGACTAAGTGCCGGAAGTAGAAACGTGATGTGTTTTTGACCTGTCACACCAGAAAAATGTGAATTAGCTCTTGGTAATCATAAAACGTGATGAATTATACCCAATAATGACATTAAACATGAATCATACGTACCTGGTGGAGATCATACCATTTTAACATAAAATTCTTCAAAAAGCTCCTTCAAAATATGAAAAACACATATGTACATGCGGCAAAAGTGTATAATAACCATCATAAAAGTGATCGTATCTCGGGCCCAATAGGAATCTTACATAATTCCATCCTGAATTTTGTGATAAGGTTAGAGAAATTATATGAACTCCAAAATAAGTTAAATTAGGTAACCAATTGAAAAAATAATAGTTCTTCAATGTAGTATGAGGTCATAAATTTGGGAACAGAAAATAACCCATAAACTGGAGGAATAGGAACGGTCTATAGAAATTTGTACAGATTGAGCACAAGGCGAGAAATAGATGGAATAAAGCATCCTTCTTTAAGCTAGGCCTGTCCATAAAATGAGGCAAAACTAAAAGGATCATATACAACCTGGAATACCTGTCCAAAACCGCATTCAAACTCCACCTAAAGCTTGTGTATACCATACAAATGAAATTATGGAAAAAAGTTGGATGCTATGATCGCCATTAAAGGAAAGAATGAGGATGTATGAGCTCGCAAAAGACATAGATCTAAAATCGATAGATTAATAAACAAAAACAACGTAGATACCAACAACAAGAAAGTGGTAAATCTCTCGTCATACAAGCCTGAAGAAGTCGAGCTTAGTGCATTAAGGAAAGGTCTGAACTAAACCAAAATGACCATCCGATCTTTCGGCTTTCTTCCTTCCATTTATTATTTATATCAATCATCTCTCTTCAATTATAATCCAGGATTCTTGTTCTAAAGATGGATCCTGATATGGATGTGAAACGTCAAAAATCAATTAACAACACTGTGGTTTTTCCAAACACTACTGAAAACCCTCACCACATAAATCTCATTGATCAGATTATTTTCTTGTATGGAAGGGAAACTCTGGATGAAATTCATGATCTTGAAAAGCCCAGGGTTAAAATTAAGAAGAGAGTTGTTGACTTAGATTTTCTAAAAAAATGTAGGAATAGGAACATTCTACCAAAATTTGTGCAAATTGAGAACAAGGCGAGAAAAAGATGGAATAAATCAGCCTTGTTTAAGCTAGGCATGTCCATAACCAGAGGCGAAATTAAAAGGATCATATGCAACCTGGAAAACATGTCCAAAACTGCATTCAAACTCCACCTAAATCTTGTGCATACCATACAACTGTAATTATAGAAAAATTTGGATGCTATGACCACCATTAAACAAGAGAATGAGGATGTATGATCTCACAAAATACACAGATATAAACTCAATATATTAATAAACAAAAACAACGTAGACACCAGCAACAATGTAGATACCAACAACAAGAAAGTGGCAAATCTCTCGTCATACGAGCCTAAATAAGTCGAGCTTAGCGTGTTCAGGAAATGTCTGAACTTTTTCATTTCCCCAAGCTCCATCCCAATCGAAAACATTATCTGTTGTATTGAGAATAATATAAAAACCCTAACGGACGAAGACAAGAACCAGGTAAGACAAGACTTCTCTCTCATTCTTAGAAAGGAGAAACCTCCAATAAGAAATATCAGAAAGGAAGAACGCGCAGCTCTAAAAAACCTCAGAAACAATGAAAACTAAGTCATTCTTAGAGATGATAAAGGTGGTGCAATGGTTCTTTTAAACCAAAATGACCAGCCGACCTTTAGGCTTTCTTCCTTCCATTTATTATTTATATCAAGCCTCTCTCTTCAATTATAATCCAAGCTTCTTGTCCTGAAGATTGATCCTGATATGGATCTGAAATGTCGACAATCAATTAACAACACTGTAGTTTTTCCAAACACTACTGAAAACTCTCACCAGAGAAATCTCATTGATAAAATTATTTTCCTGTATGGAAGGGAAACTCTCGATGAAATTCGTGATCTTGAAAAGCTCAGGGTTAAAATTAAGAAGAGAGTTGTTGACTTAGATTTTCTAAAAAATTGCAGGAATAGGAACGTTCTATCGAAATTTGCATAGATTGAGCACAAGGGGAGAAACATATGGAATAAATTGGCCTTCTTTAAGCTAGGCTTTTCCATAACTAGAGGTGAAATTAAAAGGATCAGATGCAACCTGGAAAACCTGTCCAAAACCGCATTCAAACTCCACCTAAAGCTTACGAATACCATACAACCGGAATTATGGAAAACGTTGGATGTTATGACCACCATTAAAGAAGAGAATGAGGATGTACGGGCTCACAAAAGAAACAGATATAAACTTGATACATTAATAAACAAAAACAACATAGATACCAACAACAAGAAAGTGGTAAATCTCTCGTCGTACGAGCCTGAAGAATTTGAGCTTAGCGTGTTAAGGAAAGGCCTGAAATTAGTCATTTCCCCAAGCTCCATCCCAATCAACAACATTAGTTGTTGTATTGAAAACAATATACAAACCCTAACGGACGAAGACAAGAACTAGGTAAGACAAGACTACTCCCTCATTCTTAGAAAGGCAAAACCTCCAATAAGAAATATCAGCAAGGAAGAACGTCCAGCTCTAAAAAACCTTAGAAACAATGAAAAATTGGTCATTATTAGAGCTGATAAAGGTGGCACAACAGTTCTTTTAAACCAAAACGACCAGCCGACCTTTAGGATTTCTTCCTTCCATTTATTATTTATATCAAGCATGTCTCTTCAATTATAATCCAGGCTTCTTGTCTTGAAGATGGATCCTGATATGGATCTGAAACATCGACAATCAATTAACAACATTGTGGTATTTCTGAACACTACTGGAAACCCTCACCACATAAATCTCATTGATTAGATTATTTTCCTGTACAGAAGGGAAACTCTAGACGAAATTCGTGATCTTGAAAAGATCAGGGTTAAAATTAAGAAGATAGTTGCTGACTTAGATTTTCTAAAATACTACAAGAATAGGAACATTCTACCAAAATTTGCGTAGATTGAGAACAAGGCAAGAAACAGATGGAATAAATCGTCCTTCTTTAAGCTAGGCCTGTCTATAACTAGAGGCAAAATTAAAAGGATCAAATGAAACCTGGAATACATGTCCAAAACCGCATTCAAACTCCACCTAAAGCTTGTGCATACCATACAACCAAAATTATGGAAAATTTTGGATGTTATGACTTCCATTAAAGCATAGAATGAGGACGTATGAGCTCGCAAAATACAAAGATCTAAACTCAATAGATTAATAAACAAAAAAATGTAGATACCAACAACAAGAAAGTGGTAAATCTCTCATTGTACGAGCCTGAAGAAGTTGAGCTTAGCATGTTAAGGAAAGGTATGAACTTTGTTGTTTCCCTAAGCTCCATCCCAATCGACAACATTATTTGTTGTATTGAGAACAATATACAAACCCTAATGGACTAAGACAAGAACTAGGTAAGACAAGATTGCTCCCTCATTCTTAGAAAGGCGAAACCTCCAAAAGCAATATCAGCAAGGAAGAACGCGCAACTCTAAAAAACCTCAGAAACAATGAAAACTTAGTCATTCTTAGAGATGATCAAGGTGGCGCAATAGTTCTTTTAAACCAAAATGATTACGTACAATTAGGGTTCTCTCCAGCCAACCTTTATGCTTTCCTCCTTCCATTTATTATTTATATCAAGCATCTCTCTTCAATTATAATCCAGGCTTCTTGTCCTGAAGATAGATCTTGATATGGATCTGAAACGTCGACAATCAATTAACAACACTTTTTGTTTTTCCGAACACTACTAAAAAGCCTCACCACAGAAATCTCATTGATCAAACCCATAAACTATTAAGCTTGGAACTAGTTGTTCTCCATATGAGAAAATTGCTTTCATCAAATTATTTAAAGAATAGAAGGATATATTTTCCTGGACTTATGATGATCTTAAGACCTTTGACACCAATATCATTGAACATGTGATCCCATTGAATCTCAATGTTAAACATTTTCATCATATATTAAGAAAGATGCATCATAATCTAGAACCCTTAGTGACAGGAGAGATAAACAAACTACTTGTTGCTAGGATAATATTCCCCTGTATGGCATACTAAATGGGTAGAAAATTTGGTCTCAGTAAAGAAAAATAATGGAGACATCATATTATGTGTGGATTTCTAAAACCTTAACAAAGTATCCCAAAAGGAAAATTAACTCATTCCTGCCATGGAGAAAATTTTACAATGTGTTTCAGAGTCAGAAATACTCTCTTTATTAGTTGGTTTCTCAGGTTACAACCAAGTCCTTGTTTCTCAAGAAAACCAACTGAAGACAACCTTCAAAACCAAATGGGGAACTTATGCCTATCGAAAGATGCCATTTCAATTAATCAACGTCGGGGCTACTTTTCAAAGAGCAATCGATATCACCTTTTGCAGATTAATTGGAAAGTATGTTGTGGTATATTTGGATGACATAATTGTTTTCTCAAAGAAAAAAAGTGATCATATCGTTCACCTTAGACATATTTTTTATCGATGTTGGAGATATGGTATTTCTCTCAACATTAAGAAGTCTATTTTCATAGTAGTTGAAGGGAAACTCTTCGGATTTATTGTATCAAAATCTAGAATAACGATAGAACTTGAGAGAACATAAGTGAATTACAAAATCTATTTTCCATGTAATAATAAATCTATACAATCTTTCCTCGATAAAGCATTTTTTTTTGCGTAGATTCATCCTCAATAAAATTGCCATACCTTTACAAGATATGATTAAGAAGAATGCATAATTCAAATGGAGACTGAAAGAAAAGGAATATTTTTTGCATATTAGAGAAGCGATAGAAAAATCTTCTACTTTGATGAGTCATAATTTTGACAAGGACTTTAATTAGTACATTTTTGCTTCTTAAGCTTCATATGCAACTGTACTAACTCGAAAAAATCATGAAGGAAACAAAGTTCAAATTGAATTTATGAGTTCAGGGTTACAAGGACAAGAACTGGAGTACCCTGAAGTGGATAAGCAACCCTTCTCTATTTTTAAAGTCATCAAACACTTCAAACCTTATCTTCTAAAAACATAGACCAAGGTTATAGTACCTTACCCTAAAGTAAGGATTTGGGTGAAAGAATATCTCACTAGATGATTTCCCTACAAAAATATGATCTGGAAATCAATCCTGCAAGGATTTTGAAAGGAAAAGGGTTCTACAAACTTGCAATTGAGGCTAAAGATGGACATGAAGATGAAGAATGATGAGAAAATAAAGTTTCTTTATCTGAAAATGAAATTTGTTACATTCCTATTCCTATTGACTCTTGGTATTATGAGCTGAAGTATTATCTTATTCATGGTAGTTCTCCTCAGTATTTTGAACCTCGAAAGAGGAGAGATATGATATTGAAGTATGCTCGAAATCAGTTGATAAATGGAATCCTTTTCATACACAATTATGGTTTGGTGTTCCTCTTTCTCTGGTTTTCAATAATGAAAAATATTTGTCATCATTAAAGTTAACATAGTTTGCATTAGAAAAGGTTATTAAAATTAAGTATGCTACCAATTATTACCCTTAAGCAAATGGTGTTGCAGAATCAACAAATAAAAATTTAATATATATCCTTAAAAAGATTGTAATCGGTCATTAGAGAAATTGGCATTTAGCTTTACCGAATTCTCTCTAGGATGATAGGGTAACACCAACAGTATGCTTAGGGAAATCTCCCTTTTTCCTAGTTTATGGAAAAAAGGAAATCTCACCTCATAATATCTTTGTGCGTTCTCTTCAATTAGCTCAATCTTCCAGAGAAATTAATTTCCTAGTCATGCACCAAAGATTAGATAATCTTCTAAAATTATAAGGAGAAAGGGAAAAGCCCAAGAAAGTTTTGATAATCAAACGTTGATTTGACAAGATCTCTTTCAATAAAAAAAATCCAAGTAGGGGACCTAATTCTGAAATGGGATAAATCTAATGAACCTAAGGGAAAACATACAAATTTTCAACAATTGTGGCTTGTCCCATTTCAAATTGATGAACAAATTGGAACTGGAACTTTCAGACTCAGAACTCTAGAAGGGGAGATTGATGACATCCCTGTAAATGGTCAAATCCTTGAGAAATGTTTCTCCTGATCACCTTTGGTGATACAGTCTTGTACATAGTAGTTGTTTTTCATTTAATTTTCCTTTTAAAAGTTTTATCTTGCTCCTAGAATACATTTTTTTGTAGTTATTTATTTTGTCTTGTATTTTCTTTTATTAAATTTGAAGTAATTTTTCTTTAGATGGTTGTGTTGGCACAGGGGCAGACCCAGGGTTCATCTATAACATCGCACCAACAAGCCCTAACTACTGGCCCTTTCTTCAACACCTACGAAGTAGATGCAGTGTCACCTAAAGTAGCTATAGAGGGTTGTAGGAAACAGGTGTCTACAACTAGAGGAAATGCAGAGTGGATTCATAGCAACAACACACAACCACCTATTTATCCTTTATCTTCCTTAAGCCTACTGTGCAAGTTACATTTCATATCTAACGCAATATCTCAATAGAAATGTATCAAATGACAGAGAACACATCATCAATCACACATAACACAAGATATATGTGGTTCACCCTCTCCCTAGGGCTACGTCTATAGAACTGTGATTTATGATATATTAAGATGGAAGCATACGATTCTTATTTGCACTCTTAGCTAGCAGATATGTTCTTCTTCTCTCTCTTTCTCTCTCTTTCTCTCCCCTCCCTACGCACCAACTACATGGTTGATATTTGCACCCAGCTGAAGATATTACAATACCATAAGGCTCTCGCACTCAACACTTCTCTCTCACACAGTAGTACTCACTTAATCATACAATAACAATGAACTATCAACCAACTTAGTACCCACCCATCCTAGGTCCTTTAGACCTTTATTTATACATTACAATAGCTCTCGGACACCCCTAGGTTAAAACCTAAGTGTCAAAACCCTAGGTGTCTAAAACCCTAGGTCAACTTGACCCACGTTTTCAAGGCTTCGCCAACCTGTCTTTCCTTCCTTCATGCACAATGCTAGTGTCATCCATATCTGTAAAGGCTGCAATTCTCATACTAGGAACCAAATATTCCATGGGTACAACTGCTTCTAGACCATATACCAATTTAAAGGGGGTTTGCAGGGTCAATTTCTTAGAAGTGGTTCTATAGGCCCATAATACTCTTGGTACTCTCAAATCCTAGTCATCCTTGTTCACGCTACACATCTTCGTCGGCGTTGTCTCTAAAATATTATTGAATTCTTCAAATGTCCCATTTTCTTGTGGATGATAGGGCATTCTCTTCTGATGGTGAACTTCAAATTCCTGAGTCAAGGCTTCAATAGTCTTGTTAATAAAATGTGCGCCTTGATCACTCATAAGGATATTTGGACATCCAAACCTAGTTATGATATCATCAAATATGAAGCACGTAGTTGTAGTTGCACTACAGTCCTTAATTGCTCTTGGTTCTTCCCATCTAGTCAAATAATATGTTGCAGTGATTATGCATCTAGCTCCTGTGATCTTTCCTAGTGGGTTGATAGGTCCCACGAAGTCAATGGCCCATTTATCAAATGCATGTAAGGTCATTTGCAGTGCTAAGGGAATATCATCTCTTATGGGTGATTTCCCAACTCTTTGGCATACATCACAGGCCTTATAGTATTCCTTGGCATCTTTGTGTAGAGTAGGCAGTGTATCCTCCAAACTAATAGGCTCTCTTCTCCATGTTCCAACCTCGACAAGTGGTCAAGACCTTTGTTCATCCTTCCTGGATTAACCACGATCTCGAAATCATATTCCTAAAATAACAGAAGCCATATGCATATTCTCCCCCTTAACACTGGCTTGTTGACTAAGTATTTAAGCACATAATGATCGGTGAACATCTTAAAATGTCCTCCTAACAAGTAGTGGTGGAATTTCTGCAGCACATACACCATGGCTAATCCTTCTCGCTCTGTGGTGGTGTAATTAATCTCAACTATTGATAGCTTCATGCTAGCAAAGGCTAATGGGTGGTCAATGTCTCCAGCTCCCAGTTGTGATAACACTAATCCTAATTTGGTAGAAGATGCATAGACATGCACGTGAAATTCCTTACTCCAATCTGGGAAAACTAGAATGTGCGTAGTAACCATTTTATGTTTCAGTGTGTCAAATCTCTGTTGGCATTCTTTTATCCAATGAAACTGACAAACTTTCTTTAGAAGCTTCTCCATGGGTGTTGTGATCTGTGCATAGCCCTTAATGAACTTCCTGTAGTATCCAGTATGTCCCAGCGTAGTGCGCATCTGTTTAACTAAACTAGGAGGGGGTAGATCGACTATAATGGAAATCTTGGATGGATCTACCAGCAATCCCTGCTTACACACAATATGGCCCAGCAACACTCCAAAGGGTGAAAAGAAGATGCACTTTTTCAGGTTCAAGGAAATCTGACATTGCCTGCACTTATCCAACATTAGTCTTAAACAATATGATTTTGAAAAATGATGAAAACAGTCCAGTCATCAAAATATGCTTCCAGGAATTTATGTAAAAACTCCTTAGATGCTTCGACCACCACCCTAGAAAAGATGGTTGGTGCATTCTTCAATCCAAATGGAATCATTGTATACTAGTAGGATCCCATTTCTATGACAAATGTGGTCTTATGGCAATCCGGATCTGATGGTATCCTGAAAATCCATCTGTAAAAGAATATACCTCATGTCCTCCTACATTGTCTAACACTTCGTCAGTGAATGGTGTAGGGAATGGGTCATGCAAAAAGGCATCATTCATCTTCCTAAGATCTACACAGATCCTGATTTCTCATGTCTTCTTATCTTGTACCATCATAGGGCTAATACATTATGATTATTCAACAGGTTCTATGATTCCTGCTTCCATCATTCTGTCAAGCTCAATCTTCACTTTCTCCTTATATTTAGGGTTCAATCTGTATGGTCTTTGTTTGACTGGCCTTGCATGTGATTTCAAAGGGATCCTCATCTCTCCCATGAGTCCTTTAATGTCATTCATATCAGTGAACTTGGTTGGAAACAAGTTCTGATATTCATGCAGTAATTTTGTGATCTTGTCAATAGTGGCATCATCCCAATAATATCTAACATTTGCAAGCATTGGTGTCTGTTATGTTCCAATGTTGACTTTTTTTTATTTTGATTTGCTGTCCAAAAAAAATTATTTTGGCTCCTGGTCCTTCTACATCTCTTTGGCCTTTTGTTTTTGTGATGTTCACATTCCTAGGATCATCGTCTTCAACAACATTGATATTGTAACAGCCTTGCAACTTCTGAAGAGGCATAGTCCATTCATCCTCTTTTTGCTCCAAAGGGAGGCTAGGTACCTCCTTGAACACTTTATGTCTTACAACCTATAATTCTTGATCTATTGTAGGATATTGGCTTTCAAACAAAAAGGTAGTTACAAAGTTTTAGGTCATACCTTCCCAGTCTGTAGTGACGAGGCACAGTTCTGCTTGAAGATACCAGTTGATGGGAGTTGTGTCCATTGTGTTAATGATTTTGGGTACCCACTTCTCTTGAGGAATGCTTCTCTAGTCTTCCTCGTAACTTCTCACATGGTCCTTCAGAAAACTTCGACCTATGTACCTAACTTCGCAACCTTCTACTTGCTCTGAAAATCACGTTATCATCAAAGTGCGACATTGTACCCAGCCTGTAATATTGTTTTTGTGTGTCCCCCACCATCTCGCTGGAGTTGATTTCAGGGCCTCATCCATTGCCAACAATCTTTGTGTTATTCGTACAATTTCTTCAAATTCCAACAAGAATGCTTCTAAACGATTCATACCATCAAAGGTGGGAAAGTTACTTACTGTTGTGCCGATCCAGTGGACTTCCCTGGTTAATATTACACATCTCCTTGTAGATACTTCGTACATTTTGTTCTGCCAATTCTCCAGTGCTTCTTCTAAACCTGATGAGCATGCGTTGTCACTTCACCAGCTCAAATTCCCATCTAATGTAGGATTAATGTAGTCTTGTTGTTTGACTGTCAATTTGTATATGTTTTCTAGTTCATATGCATGGTCTTCTTCTCTGATGGGTTCTGTGTATCTCTGACCTTCATCAGGATCCAAAGGTGCAATGACCCTAAGGCCATCTCCTTCAAACGTCATTCTTCTTTTATTTAAATCAACTATAGTGGAATTATTGAAAGCCTAATCAATTCCTAACAATCCAGGGTAAGGACAACTATCCTCAACTATCTCAATCACCTCAAAGTTTGCAAACGTCCTTACTCCATTGATGTCCATAGGGACATGATCCAGTATTCCAAAGGGGCTTATATCTTGTTGATTAGCCATCCTAAGCCTGATAGGGGAATAGATCAACTTAGGTTTTCCCATCAATGCCCAGGTCTGCTTCGTCATGACATTGACCTTCGACCCTAAGTCGACGACCACATAGTCTATATCTTACTCTCCAATCTGAGCATTAATGTGTAGTTCTTTATTTTTCCTTCTCTTCTTGGATAGTTGATGTACTGCTTTATTCAGCAAAGGATCTACCCTTCCTATCTCATACTGTCTGACCAAAAATTTTAGTTCTTGTATGATTTTTTCATCTTTAATCAACTCAATAAACGTATACAAGAAACCAACAAGTTTACTCACCTCTTTTCCATCTCCGGGCGAAGTAGACTGATCAAATGCTAAAGGCATTCCATATTCTCTTACTTCTGGTCAAACCTTTGATGAAGAAGCATGATCTCTTCTGAATTCCTTTCTTGCTTCCTCAAATATCTGCTTCTCTTTCCTTGGGTCAAACTCTTGTGTCTTCTCTGTAGCTTTACTGACTCCTGATTCTTATGTAGTCTTTCCTTGGATCACTCTGTCTTCTCTTGTAACAGCACCTTCTCGTGTGATAACAATGACTCTGGGCTCTTCTCCGTGAGGTTATTCTTTGATTAGTTGTATTTGTTGATTTCCTCCTCGTTTCTCCTAAAGCTTAGCCAACAATGTTGGACATTCCTCGATAACATGCTTGAATGACTTGCAGTAGCTACAAGTGGCACAAGGGCTCTGATAGTCCCTTGTCAAGTGTCCTGGTTGTGCATAGTTATAATAGATGAGCTTTCCTCGACCTCGATTGATACCTCCTCCTCTTCCTCTTTCTCAAAATCCACCTCGAGGATTGAAGTTTCCTCTCCCGAGGGAATTATACTGCACAGTGCTTCCTTCTTGTTGTACTTCACCTTGAATTTTGTATATATCCCTTGACCTTTCATGCATGAGATCATAATACCTACAATCCCTATCATTGTGTCCTACCGACTTACAAAACATGCAATACAGATTTTTGGGTGTCTGCACATATTTTTGCAGATAGTAACATTCACCAGGGCGATGTCGATTTCTACATACCTTGCACCAGGTTAGGGTAACTTGCTTCAAAGGGTTTGGAGCTCCGGATGCCAAGTATTCCTGGAATAAGGGACAATGTTCCTTGTCATGGCCTTCTGATTTGCATGTGATACACCAGATGTCTTCTCTTTTATATTTTCCCTTGTCTTTCTTCATATCTTCGACCTGCAATGATAAGCTAGTTAGCTGGCACAAGATTTGACTCATACCTGAGTTGGATTCTCCAATAGGGTTTGATTCTAATTTCATGGCGATCTCCAATGCCTCAGCCTGCGAAGTAATATTTTCTTGCATCAAAGGAACTCTGACGTGTGGCAAGAGGGAAGTAATGAACCATTCCTTGTTCTGCTCATCTAGGATCTGAAAAATCAAATGGCCTGTCAAGGTCTTAAATCTATGATCAAACTCCCACACAGTTTCAGTTGTTCTCTGCTTGATTTATTTTAGTTTTGTAATTCACTGCAACTCTGATTTAGGTTTCTTGAATTCAGAAGTTAGCACAGTCTTAATGGAATTCAATGGTCCAGGTGTAGCTCTATGGACAAATTTCATGTACCAGCTCAGTGTGCGATCTCTTAGGGTAGTGCTGAACTGAGCCCATTTGATAGCTTCATCAGTGATATTCTTAATACTCCACACAGCTTCACATAGAAACCAGTGTTGATCAAGATCTTAATATCCATCTCCTCTAAAGGTCAGTAAACTCATCTCATCTGCCATAGATCTTCCTAGGTTTCCTAACTAAGTATGTGGTGGACTATTAGTGAAAGTGCTCTGAGCATCCTGATGACTTAGGTTACTCTGGTTACTTAACGTTGTTGAAACGATAGGAAGAATAATAGTACTTACTTCAACAGTCGGTGCAGTTCTTGAAGTTTTTGGCTCTTCTCGACGAGGTTCCTCTGTCCTAGCAGATTCTGAATGCTCTTTGTCTATCAGATCTACCTCTTCTCCACTGTAGAACCCTTCATCTCCATAGTTCTTCTTAAACAGGTTCACGAGGTGAACTTCTCTAAATACTTTCCCACTATGTGTATGTCCAACCTTTGTGTTGTTGTCGCTGTTTGAATTTTTCAACATTTAGCTCTTTCGATCTGATCGATTACTGTATCTTCAATATGTTATTCTCATGCAATATCATCTTGACCTTCAACATTAGAAAATGTAAAAATTTTCCTCTATGTCCCTTAAAGAAATATCTCTCTGCTTGGCTATACGATTCCACTCTATCAACAAAAAACTCAGTGATATACCCTCCAATGGTGCTATCAAACCAATGATCTACTTCTCTTGACACAATGTTATCAACTCTCTTGGCCTTCTTGATCAACATCAACGTCCAAACCATGGGTGGTCTGAGTCTGACTTCGAACTGGGTATCTGCTAACCTAGCTAGCCACTCATATAGCTCCTGATGGATTCCTCCAAAGAAAATCTCGTGTATATCAGTAAAGATATATCTTCCCAACCAATCCTTTGTACTAAGATTAGGGTTCTTGTTCTGGGCTTCATCGAAGTCCTTTTCTTGATCTTCTATCCACTTCTGAATATCTGTCTTCGATGGAACCCACCTTGACATTCCCTCAAGAAGATTCTTGTCCCGGCAACAGAACCATTTGTTGGCATTGGGGCAGACCTAGGGTTCATCTCTAACAGCGCACCAACAAGCCCTTACTATTGGCCCTTTCAGTAACACCTACGAAGCAGATGCAGTCTCACCTGAAATAGCTATAGGGGGTTGCAGGACACAGGTGTCTACAACCAGAGGAAATGCAGACTGGATTCACAATAAAAACACAACCACCTAGTTATCCTTTATCTTCCTTAAGCCTACTACGCAAGTTACATTTCAGATCTAATGCAATATCACAATAGCAGCATATCAAATGACAGAGAACACAACATCAATCACACATAACACAAGATATACGTGGTTCACCCTCTCCCTAGGGCTACATCCACATAACTCTGCTTTATGATATATCAAGATGGAAGCATACAATTCTTATATGTGCTCTTATCTAGCATATATGTTCTTCTTCTCTATCTTTCTCTCTCTTTCTCTCCCCTCCCTGTGCACCTAGCTGGAGGGTTGATCTTCGCACCCAGCTGAAGATCTTACAATACCAGAAGGCTCTCTCACTCAACACTTCTCTCTCACACAGTAGTACTGACTCAATCATACAATAACAATGAACTCTCAACCAACTTAGCACCCACCCATCCCAGGTCCTTTAGACCTTTATTTATACATTACAATAGCTCTCGGACACCCTTAGGTTAAAACCTAAGTGTCAAAACCCTAGATACCAAAACCCTAGGTGTCTAAAACCCTAGGTCAACTTGACCCGTGTTTTCAGAGCTTCACCAGCCTATCTTTCCTTCCTTCATGCGCGATGCTTCAAAGCATATGTTGACATCTTCTTTCGCTTGCTGATTTGTCCATGATCCCTCTTCCTTGTTGATCTATCATCCTCGATCTCCTCGTCCAATGACTTTCTTTCTCTTACTTCGCTTTGTCTTTTATGCTCTTTTGTTCACTTCGACCCAGTATCAGTCACTGTGTCTTCCACGCAGTTCGCATTTTGCCTTTTCTCCCTTAATCTTCGCTTGCTTCCATAACCAAGGGACAACAAGTTGATCTGGTTTCTTTCAATTTTGACTACTCCTTTTTGTTCTGCTTGCATGTTGAAAGAGGATGATTGTTTATAGCTTGAAATATTAGAGAATCCTTCCTATGCTACATTATCCTTAAAAACACTTGGAACTTAGGAACCTACTCGATCTAATTTTGTAGAATAATGTAACATTATGGGATTAAATATAAATAGTGGAAATATTAGGATGAACAAATCTTATAAGTCTGGATAAATTATGAATTTATGCATTTTGAAAAATATCAACAAAGTTGGAATTAAATGTGGTGTATTCCTTTCCATGGTGGTACTCTTACAAAAGATTCAGGGATTACATGCAAACATAAGTATGCTTTCCCTATAGGTGTATTTTGGGTATTCTATGAAATTCCCGCCCACCACACATTAAAATGTGAATTCTACTATGCCTTCATGTGGTATACCCATGAGTGCAACAAGTATTGACATTGCCAGCATATCAAAGCAATTCGAAGTGCCATCCCATGCCTTCAAAGGGATTCTAAACCTGCTCGCTCATCCATAATAAAATATAAAATCCTTAAAATATCAAGAGAGAAAAGGAAAAGAAACCATATATCTATATATTCTTCTCAAAATGGCTTGGGACTAGAGTATTCAAGAAAAAATAGCGTAAGAGGTAACCTTGTTGAGGCTATGGATGCTCGTTGGAAGCAGGGAAATTTCTATGGTATCAGAGAAGGGGAACAAACATAGACATTTAGTCAATTAAAAAGTGTTTCTCTGTGGTGTCATTCCTATGCAAGGCGTAAGTATGTATACACATGGATGAATAAACCCCGTACATTAGATTATAGAGAATGCTTAAAATATTACCTCAGGATGTTATTGGTTGCTTCTATCTTTTAGGAAGAAAATATTATTAATGTGGAACCCATAGTAAAGGGAGAAACCATATTTATGCAGTACAACCTTTGAGTATTCTAAAAGATAGAGATAATTGGTTCATCCAATGCGTCTCCATTTGTTGTGCCTACAACAACTCCCATTAGATTTTTCATTTTATGGGAAAATTAAATTATCCCCCCTTTTAAAATTTCTAGATTGATTGTGATTGAAAAGAGTAGTTCTCTAGGACCTAGTCGTCTTATGGTATTAACTGAGGATGAAAACTCTTTTTCTCTTTAATTTTCCTTTTTTTTCATTTACATTTCAATATTGATCGATTGTCGAAAGTCGGGACAGTTGTTTGGAGTGTTAGTGATCCTTTTAGTTCCTACCTATCTGTAACTTAGCTTTTGAATTGCTTTGCATTCAACTCTCTTTTATTGGTTTTACTCCAAATTTTGGTTGTTTTCCATGTAGCATAACCGATGAATGTATTGATAGTTGCATGTGTTGGAATTTTGCATTTAACTTTTTTTATAATTTCTCTATCATCGATGTCTGAGGTCGCTTTAGACTCATTTAATCAGATCCACCAAGTTCAATTTTATCATCGATCGATTTTTTTCCACACTCATCGCCCAATGATATTTATTGGAATTCACTTTTCGAATGTGTATAATGATATAGGAAACACCACTTTAATATGTTTCTTAATATAGCGTCTTCCCGATATATCGCCTTGGGAAATCTTGATCGTGTTTTCCTTTGAATGGTCCCACTTTATAATCCGATCAACCTCTTTCAATCTTTATTCATCACGTCAGACTCAATGCATTAGGATTCAAAGTTTAATGTACACAATAGGTTTGTTCGATAGGAATTGTTCCATTTCCATTACGAGCCTTGTACCTTCCCACCTATTATGAGTTGTCAAATTTAAACGCATTAATTACAGGTCAATGGGTTGGTGAGTTCATTTTACTATATAAAATCAATTCACATGATTTTCATTTATTATATTCCGATTTTTTGTCTAATCTAAGAGAGAATTCGTATTTCCATTCCCTCTCCTGAACTATCAAAGACCCTCTTGTCGATTTTTCCCATTATACAAGTAGAGTGACTTTTAAAAGTTCTTCTCTTATGTTGTTTCCTGCCAATTTGAGAACAGAAATAGGGTTTTCTTCTTGTTACGAAACCCTGACACACTTTGCATTTTGCAGGAGCTCATAAGCTAAGATGTTGAGAGATCAAACTCAAAAGGGGAAAGTTTTTGTTGAGGAGGATTTTCCCAGAGAAAACATTCTAATGCCATGTCATTATCATAAATGAATCATTTCAATGGATTCAAAGGGTGCCCCAATTGGAATGAAATGTACATGATCTTATCCAATTCATATTTCCCCAAGGATGATGAAGGCCTTGCAATTTACTAGAACATCAACAAGAGCGAGTTGCATTCCATTGCCACCAGACCTGATATTATGCCCTATAATGACACAGTGCAATGGGTTTTCTCACATTTGGAGCTAAGAATAACTTCCATAGTGAATGAGGTAGGAACTCATATAACTTGGATACAATAAGATGACATTCACATAATATAGAAGTTGTGGGGGACTAGAGGTTCTTATCAACAAACCGTTTTTGGATGCACTCATAGATGAAAACCCTAGTCTGGTAGAGTTAGTTAGAGAATGGTGTGGTGATCATAAATCCTTCACGGAAAAAGCTAGTTGATTGTACCAAATCCAGTACTTCAAGGAACCATATCAACTCCTTCCAGCCATGATTTGTAGACTATATGGTGAATAGTGTTTCACTCACTTCAATCTTAAGTGGGTACCATTAGCACACCAAGTAGTTGAATTGGGTCAAGCATTCAATTGGGACTATATTTTATCTGTCAACCTTCTCAAAGTTGTCAAAGAAGCACTAGGAAACAAAAAGATAGGTTTTTTATGTCTACATTCTTAATTGATGTTCTTTGTTCATCAAATTATTTTCCTTTTATGGGTTGGAACTAGAACCCCGATATTCCTCTCATACATGTGTATTATTCAGAGTTATGGGAATATAATTTTAAAAAGTATTTTTATGATGTATGTGACAATTTCATGGCTCCTTTATATTATATCATATGTAATCAACCATCCCTAAGTCTATCAAAGGAATCCATAGAGGCCATCAAGGATATAGGGGGTGGGTATATAGATAACCACTACACCTATATAATAATTTTTGGATGTACCTATGCCCCACACATGCTACCCAAGTATGTCCCTGACAAACATGTAATAGGGAAATTTCATGTCAATTTTTTATTTTTTTTAAGCTAAATATCCCTGACCTGCGAGATTGGCTTGTGGCTAAGATTCCATGACCCAGGGGCACCTAATCCTTCAAAGGAGAGATTTGAAATGTAAGAAAAGAACAAAAAATAAGTAGATTGAAACAATTGTAACTACAACATGAGAAATTACAGAAGATGAAAAGACAGTCTATTTTTATAAAAGAAATATTATGTAATAGAGAAAAGGACTTTTGGCCAATAAAGTATTGTAATATTTTGATTACATGAAATAAACGAAAAAAAAGGACATTTTTGCAACCATTGATAATATCTAACTATTATTTGAGATTTCTCTACAATTTCAATTGATGTTTATTAGTTATGTGAATGATATTACTTATGCATGTTTTTTTAGTACATGGTTGTTATTGGATGCAGTGGCAATGTTTCAGTCTTAGAAATAATTCTTTATATACTATCTATGTTTCATCATTGATTTTACATATTGTTAGATGTTTTAATTCTTTCCTTTGGTTATAAATACATTCTAAATTGTATCCAATCTTCTAGACTAGATCATCATTAGGATAGGTTAGATTAACTATTAGATAGAATAATGTAGGCATTGTTTTCACTAACTAGATTCAAAATTAGAATAGATGTTAGAATAGAGTTGATTTTACTTTATTCTACTAAACAATTTAGTTGAAATTGGGCACACATACTAGTTAGAGTCTGCTACCCCAAACAAGATAAAGTTTAATTGGGACTTGCCATTAAGCATTCTCCCTTACTGTTGACATAAGCCATTTTAACCTGTCAACATAAATGGTACTAGAAGGAGGGACATCATAAAATGAATGGATAATGAAGAATTTTTAAACCATGATTATGTCCATTCTACCCTACGAATAAATCCCACTAAACATAGTGATCCATGTACCCCTCACCCTGAGCAAACCCTAAACCCATAGTTGACTTTAGTTCCTACACCTGCCCAATTCTCGCATCATCATAGTGCATACCAACTAAATCACACAACATGGAGTTATCCCATATTAGAGGCTATCGAAATTTCTCAATTGGTCCAATTCTCTTGTGCCCTAACTTGAGTTTGAAGTAGGGAAATTGAACACCAACCTATTGAATATCCTCTTCCAAAGAGACATAGACAACCTAGAATTGAAAGACCAACCAACGTTGATTTTCCGACCGCCATTGGAATCCCAAATATATAAACCCCTAATTATAACCTTTATAACATCTTTAGGGGAGTACCACATTATCCATAAGTAGATCTTGACGCATATTTACCTATCAGAGTTGGTGGACCTCCACTTCCCCATAATTCTCCCTTTGTTACTCCTAGATATTTTTCAGAATAAGAACCCTCAGCAAACCATTCGGAAAATAATCTTAGAGGAGGTATGTCTAACCCTAATGTGAACAAAATTTGTCTCTCCCATGATGCAATTGTTGTTTATGGGGCTAAGCATCCTTTACCTAAGCATCCTAAAAAATTCCTTCCAAAGTTTGACCTTGATAAGAAGGAGTATGTTGATGACCACATTAAGAAATTCATTCTTTTTGTTATATTAATGAACGTTGAACATGAAGATGTGGTATGTAGAGTATTCCCTTACACTTTTGAAGGAAATGATTCAACTTAGTACTTTTGTCTTACACAAGGATCAATCACAAGTTGGGAGGATTTTGAAAAAAACAAATTAACAAATTTGGAGATGACAAAATCCCATTGGTTATAGTTTTGGAATTATCTAGAATTAAAATGGATCCTAAAGAAAAAATCAAATATTTGAAACAAATATTTCTATCATTAAGAAATAAATTTCAAGATGCTTTTAAACCTGTTGTCAATGTGTCCATTGAATTCACACTTTATCTTTGCTATTCACCATTTCCATGTTTGTTAAAATAGATGAGAAACATACCCTTGAAGTGACTTTTAAAGAGGCAATAAAATTCAAAAAATATATGCTCACTGTTAAGGGTAACCCAAGGTTAGAAAATGAGCAAGGTGCAACATATAGCGAGAAGAAAACTCCTCAAGACAAAACTTCTTCTAATAAAAGTGATCAAGATTCCATGGATACGGAAAGCCTACAAAGAATTGAAAAAAAGATTTCAAATAAAATTGTAGATCTAAAGAAACATTATGGAGAAGGCTCATCCACCATAAATTATTTTAAACCTCCTTTTAAAAAGACGTTTAATCCAACAAACAAAACGTATCCCCGTACTAAGGGAATTAATGTGAAATATTATGTTATATATTCAAAGCTCTTGCTTCTGGAGGAGAACCCTCCTTAGGTAGGCAGGACAAAGAAGAGGAGGAAGGAGAAGAAAAACAAGACAAGTTTGGTGATGGTGAAGAAACATTTGAACACATGGTTAACAATTTATGGGATGTTTCTCACAACTTGTTACAAGAAAATGAAAGTGATGTTGCTTAGGAAATACATTTATCTTAAATTTCCTACAATATTAGGAGTAAAGGTTTACCCACGACATCATATTCTCCTTCTATTTCTTAACCTGTAAATAAATCTTCAATTGCAAACAATACCACTTCCACCATGACAAATCCTTCATCGTCCTCTATATTAACTGATTTAGAATATGATTTTGCGGAAGATATGAAGAAAACCAAAGCTAATATTTCTCTATTTGAATTGTTAAAAGTGCCAAAAATATGGGGAAATTTCATTAAGGCTCTTCAAGGATCATCTTTGAAGAAGGAAAGAGTTACCACTGTTGAGGGAAACAAGGAAAATGGATAATCTATTTAGAGCAAAGATTCTGGAAAGAAAATTGCAAAGAAACAATATGTTGTTAATTCCTATTTAATTAGTAAGAGGGAAAACTCTAACACTCCTCCTTTCATTCTGACATTTGAAATATTCAATATAAATATGCACAATTGCATGGTTGACTTGGGTGCTTCATCGAATGTAATGCCCTATGTTATGTGTTAAAATTTGAATGCAAAATATAAAAAGTGTGACACTCGGATTGTGAAATTAGATAGATGAAATGTCAAAGTCATAGGAGAGCTTAAGAATGTCATGATAAGATTGGATTGTAATCCTAATTTTCACCAAGTAATTGATATCATTGTGGTAGATATTCTTAAAGCATATGGCCTACTTCTAAGTAGAGACTAGTCTGAGAATTTAAATGGATATTTTGCTACTGATTGGTCCCATATTTGGATACCTTACAATGGATAGCAAAAAAAAATTAAGGTGGATCGTGAACGATAAATGAAACACATTGTCACAAATATCAATGATCCCAATGAACTTGGAATCATTGTTTAGATACTTTCTTTGGAGATTGTATTGTTGATATGTCTCCACTTGCATAATCAAACAAGCAACGTAAAATCCTTCATTGCACACAGATTTCTTAAACCAACTGTACCATAGTAGATAGTAAGAATACTAACTTATATTTAGACACTGTTATTTGGACTCTCTATTTTGATGGGTCCAAGTCTAATGGGGGTGCAAGTGTTGGTTGTATCCTCAAAAATCCTAAAGGCAATAAAGCATTGATATCATGTAGATTTGAATTTGAGTGTACAACCAATAATGTTGAATATGAAGCCCTAGTTCATGGGTTAAGAAAAGTAGTAGATATGGAAGTAAAATTGTTGAAGTTTTTTGGTGACTCAGAAATAATTGTAAAGTAGGCACATAACACAATTCAGTTTGTTTCTAGTCATCCCAAACACTACCGCAGGAGATATGGGAGTTGATAAAAAAATTGGATTCTTTTAATATTGTACCTATTCCTAGAATTTTGAATGTTGACACTAATATTTTAGCAAATGTAGCTTTTAGAACAATTGCATTGGAAGGTTTCATGACTAATACATTTTTCTGCAATTTCTTTACAAGCCCACAGTTGCAGATATGGAGGTTGTTTGATGATGATAAAAATATCATATATTTCCTCACCATGAAAGACACATTCAAGGATTCAATCATTGATGAACTGCAACATGATGGAACCCTAAAAAATAAGACAGAACCTTGTACAGACCAGAAAGTAGAAGACAAGGGAATCTCACATAATCCCATCTTGAATTTTGTGATAAGGTTAGAGAAATGATATGACCTCCAAAATAAGTTCAATTAGGTAACAAATTGAAAAAATAATAGTTCTTAAATGTAGTATGAGGTCATTAATTTGGGAACAGACAATAACCCATAAACTATTAAGCTTGGAACCAGTTGTTCTCCATATGAGAAAATTGCTTTCATCGAATTATTTAAAGAATAGAAGGATATTTTTTATTGGACTTATGATGATCTTAAGACCTTTGACACCAAGATCATTCAACATGTGATCCCATTGAATCTATATATTAAACCTTTTCAGCATAGTTTAAGAAAGATGCATCCTAATCTAGAACCCTTGGTGACAGGAGAGATAAACAAACTACTTGTTGCTAGGATAATATTCTCCTGTATGGCATACTCAATGGGTAGAAGATTTGGTCTCGGTAAGGAAAAAGAATGGAGTCATCAGATTATGTGTGGATTTTTGAAACCTTAACAAAGTATCCCAAAAGGAAAATTACCTCATTCCTCCCATGGAGAAAATTTTACAATGTGTTTCAGAGTCAGAAACACTCTCTTTATTAGATCGTTTCTCAAGTTACAACCAAATCCTTGTTTCTCAAGCAAACCAACTGAAGACAACCTTCAAAACCAAATGGGGAACTTATGCCTATTGGAAGATGTCATTTGGATTAATCAATGACGGGGCTACTTTTCAAAGAGCAATGGATATCACCTTTTGCAGATTAATTGGAAAGTATGTTGTGGTATATTTGGATGACATAATTGTTTTCTCAAAGAAAAAAAGTGATCATATCGTTCACCTTAGACATATTTTTTATTGATGTTGGAGATATGGTATTTATCTCAACATTAAGAAGTATATTTTCATAGTAGATGAAGGGAGACTCTTAGGATTTATTGTATCCAAATCTAGAATAATGATAGAACTTGACAGAACATAAGTGAATTACAAAATCTATTTTCCACGTAATAAGAAATCTATGCAATCTTTCCTCGATAAAACATTTTTTTGCATAGATTCATCCCAATCTTCTCTAAAATTTTCAGACCTTTATAAGATATGATTAAGAAGAATGCATAATTCAAATGGATACTGAAATAAAGGAATCGTTTTTCCAAATTAGAGTCATAATTTTGACAAGGACTTTATCCTGTACACTTTTGCTTGTGAAGCTTCGTATGCAATTGTACTAACTCGGAAAAATCATGAAGGAAACAAAGTTCCAATTGCATTTATGAGTATAGGATTAGAAGGAGAGGAATTGGAGTACCCTGAAGTGGATAAGCAACCCCTCTCTATTTTTAAAGTCATCAAACACTTCAAACCTTATCTTCTAAAATCATAGACCAAGGTTATAGTACCTTACCCTACAGTTGGGAATTTGTTGGTCCAGAAGGATTTGGGTGAAACAAGAGCTCACTAGATGATTTCCCTGCAAGAATATGATCAGGAAATCAATCCTACAAATATTGTGAAAGGACAAGGGCTTTACAAACTTGCAATTGAGGCTAAAGATGAATAGGAAGATGAAGAAGGATAGGAAAGTGAAGTTTCTTTACCGAAAAATGAAATTTATTACATTCCTATTCCTATTGACTCTTGGAATTATGAGCTGAAGTATTATCTTATTCATGGTAGTGCTCCTCAGTATTTGGAACCTCGAAAGAGGAGAGATCTGATATTGAAGTATGCTCGATATCAGTTGATAAATGGAATCCTTTTTTCCTAGTTTATGAAAAAGAGGAAATCTTACCTCATAATATATTTGTACCTTCTCTTCAATTAGCTCAATCTTCCAGAGAAAGTAATTTCCTAGTCATGCAACAAAGATTAGATAATCTTCTAAAACTGTAAGGAGAAAGGGAAAAGGCCAAGAATTTTTTTGACAAACATCAACTGATAATCAAATGTCGGTTTGATAAGAGATATGTCAATAAAAAATGTTTCCAAGTAGGATACCTAGTTCTGAAATGGGATAAAGCTAATGAACCTAAGGGAAAACATACAAATTTTCAACAATTGTGGCTTGTCCCATTTCAAATTGATGAACAAAATGGATCTGGAACTTTGAAACTTGGAACTCTAGAAGGGGAGATTGGCGACCTCCCTGTAAATGGTCAAATCCTCTAGAAATGCTTCTCTTGGTCACCTTTGGTGATTTAGTCTTGTACATAGTAGTTTTTTTTCATTTAATTTTCCTTTTAAAAGTTTTATCTTGCTCCTAGAATACATTTTTTTTGTAGTTATTGATTTTGGCTTGTATTTTCTTTTATTTACTTTGAAGTAATTATGATTTAGATAGTTGATTTGGTTGCTTTCAATTTTGACTACTCCTTTCTATTTTGCTTGCATGTTGAAAGAAGATGATTGTTTATAGCTTGAAATATTAGAGAATCATTCCTATGCTACATTATCCTAAAAAACACTTGGAACTTAGGAACCTACTCGATCTAATTTTCTAGAATAATTTAACATTATGGGATTAAGGATAAATAGTGGAAATATTAGGATGAAAAAATCTTATAAGTCTGGATAAATTATGAAGCTATGCATTTTGAAAAATAACAAAAAATTTGGACTTAAATGTGGTGTATTCATTTCCATGGTGGTGCTCTTATAAAATCTTCAGGGCTTACATGCAAACATAAGTATGTTTTCCTATAGGTGTCTTTTGGGTATTCTCTGAAACTGCCACCCACCATACATTAAAATGCTAATTCTACTATGCCTTCATGTGATATACCCGCGAGTGCAACAAGTATTGACATTGCCAGCATATAAAATCAACTTGAAGTGTCATCCCATGCCTTTAAATGGATTCTAAACATGCTCGCTCATCCATAATAAAATGAAAAAGCCTTAAAATATCAAGAGAGAAAAGGAAAAGAAAGCATATATCTATATATTCTTCTCAAAATGGCTTGGGACTAGAGAATTTAAGCAAAAATAGTGTAAAAGGTAACCTCGTCGAGGCTATGGATGCTCGTTGGAAGTAGGGAAATGTATATGGTATCAGAGAAGGGGAACATACATCGACATTTAGTCAATTAAAAAGTGTTTCTCTGTGGTGTCATACCTATGCAAAACGTAAGTATGTATACGCATGGATGAATAAACCCCATACATTGGATTATAGAGAATGCTTACAATATTACCTCAGGATGTTATTGGTTGCTTATATATTTTAGGAAGAAAAGATTATTAATGTGGAACCCATAGTAAAGGGAGAAACCATATTTATGCAGTACAACCTTTAAGTATTCTAAAAGACAGAGGTAATCGGTTCATCCAATGCGTTTCCATTTGTTGTGCCTACAACAACTCCCATTAGAATTTTCATTTTATGGGAAAATTAAATGAGACCCCCTTTTAAAATTTCTAGATTGATTATGATTGAAAAGAGTAGTTCTTTGGGACCTAGTAGTCTTATGGTATTAATCGAGGATGGAAACTCTCTTTCTCTTTTACATTTCAATATTGATTGTTTGTCGAAAGTGAGGTCAATTGATTGGAGTATTATTGATCCTTTCAATTCCTTCCTGTCTGTAACTTAGCTTTTTAATTGCTTTGCATTCAACTCTCTTTTATTGGTTTTTCTGCACATTTTGGTTGTTTTCCATGTAGCATAACCGATGAATGTATTGATAGTTGCATGTGTTGGAATGTTTCATTTACCTTTTTTTATAATTTCTCTATCATCGATGTCTAAGGTCACTTTAGATTCATTTCATTAGATCCACCAAGTTTGATTTTATCATCGATGGTTTTTTTATTGACACTCATTGCCCAATGATATTTATTGGAATTCACTTTTTGGATGTATATAATGATATAGGAAACATCACTTTAAGATGTTTCCTGATATAGCGTCTTCCTAATATATCGCCTTGGGAAATCTTAATCGTGTTTTCCTTTGAATGGTCCCATTTTATAATCCAATCAACCTCTTTCGATATTTATTCATCACGTCAGTCTCAATGCAACAAGATTTAAATTTTAACGTACATAGTAGGTGTGCTCCATAGGAATTGTTCCAATGACATTACAAGCCTTTGTACCTTCCCACCTATTATGAGTTGTCAAATTTAAATGCATTAATTACAGGTCAATGGGTTGGTAAATTCATGTTACTGTATAAAATAAATTCACATGGTTTTCATTTCTTATCTTTCGATTTTTTGTCTAAGCTAAGAGAGAATTCATATTTCCAAACTGTCTCCTGAACTAGCAAAGACCCTCTTGTCGAATTTTCCCATTATACAAGTAGAGTGATTTTTAAAATGTCTACTCTTATGTTGTTTCCTTCCAATTTGAGAATGGCAATAGAGTTTTCTTCTTGTTACAAAACCCTGACACACTTTGCATTTTGCAGGAGCTCAAAAGAAAAGATGTTGAGAGCTCAAACTCAAAAGGGGCAAGTTGTTGTTGAGGAGGTTGTTTCCCAGAGAAAATATTATAATGCCATGTTGTTATCATAAACAAATCATTTCAATGGAGTCAAAGGGTGCCCCAATTGGAATGAAATGTACATGATCTTCTTCAATGTATATTTCCCCAAGGATGATGAAGGCCTTGCAGTTTACCAGAACATCAAGAAGAGTGAGTTGCATTCCATTGCCGCCAGACCTGATATTATGCCCTATAATGATGCAATGCAATGGGTTTTATTACATTTGGAGCTAAGAACAACTTCCATAGTGAATGAGGTAGGAACTCATATAACTTTGATACAATCGGATGTCATTCACATAATATAAAAACTATGGGGACTAGAGGTACTTCTCAACAAACCGTTTTTGGATGCACTCATAGATGAAAACCTTAGTTTGGTAGAGTTAGTTAGAGAATGGTGGGGTGATCATAAATCCTTCACGGAAAAGGCTAACTGATTGTATCAAATCCAATACTTCAAGGAACCATATCAACTCCTTCCAGCCATGATTTGCAAACTATATGGTGAATAGGGTTGCACTCACTTCGAGATTGAGTGGGTACCATTAGCACACCAACTAGCTGAATTGGTTCAAGCATTCAACTAGGCCTATATTTTATCCGTCAACCTTCTCAAAGCTGTCAAAGAAGCAATAGGAAACAAAAATATATGTTTGTATATGTATGCATTCTTAATTGATGTTCTTTGTTCGTCAAATTCTTTTCCTTTGATAGGTTGGAACTAGAACCCCAATATGCCTCTCGTACATGTGTATTATTTAGATTTATGGGAATCTAATTTTAAAAAGTATTTTTATGATACATGTGACAATTTCATGGCTCCTTTATATTATATCATATGTTATCAACCATCCCTAATTCCGTCAAAGGAATCTATAGAGGCCATCAAGGATATAGGGAATGGGTATATGGAGAATCACTACACATATATCAGAATGTTTGGATGTACCTCTGCCCCACACATGCTACCCAAGTATGTCCCTGACAGATAGGTCATTAGGGAAATTTCCTATCAATTTTTTTTTTTTTGTTAGCTAAATATCCCTTACTTGTGGGATTGGCCTGTGGCTAATATGCCACGACCCAGGGGCATCTAAGCCACCAAAATCACCTGGGGATCGCACCCAACCTAGACCGCACCAGCCCTTAACATGGTTGGATTTGAGGTGTCCTGAGGGGTTTCGAACCAGTAACGTTCACTTACGTAGTTCCTTAACAACGCATTCCCTCATCAACTACTCTAGACCTCAGGGACTATTTCCTATAAAATTGTTGATAAGGAGATTACCTCCTTTTTCTATACACATGCAAAGAAGATATGGCCAAGTTTCCCTATCAAAGTGTGAATCTTTTCATTATTGAATGTCCATCAGGCAAGAAAATAAGCCACAACCCTCAAAGATCTCAGTCTATGTACATAAATTGTTAGGAGACATGACCAGAAGTGGGCTTGGCACCCTCCTACAAACATAATCCTAATATTGTAGATGTCATATTCTAGGGAACCATGTCATATGAGGAGGTATTGACTATCATCCAGGACAATGAGGAACAAGAAAAATTGTAAGTTGTTCAAGAACAAAAAAGGAGGATGGCCAGTGATCTGAAAATCATTAGATGTACAATTAATTCTTAAATACACATAAACATTCGACTGGATTCGGTAAATGAATATCACTTGACTATTTGCAAAAATACATGTGAATATGCTCACTTGTTCATAAACTTCGTTAATACTGATGAATAACTTGAAGAATAATGAGATAATACAACAAAAATTAAAAGAAATCAAAATATACATATTGATGATATACTTTACTTCATCTTCAAAGTCCCTTTATATAGCATGATTGTTCTCCATCATCTCAAAATACCAAATTACATTACAATATGACACATAAAAAACCAATTTTGAATACACTCCAAAAATCTACTGCTCAAGTGCAAAAATGGAGTTTACCATTGAATTCCTTGCAAAATTTTGAGAAGAATGACTATAAAT
The DNA here is from genome assembly GCA_000966675.3 of Picea glauca. Lineage (NCBI taxonomy): Eukaryota > Viridiplantae > Streptophyta > Pinopsida > Pinales > Pinaceae > Picea > Picea glauca. The sequence goes on from JZKD02S0129299.1 coordinate 241,727, forward strand.
TTGACCAAATTCTGAACAAGGGCCAAAAAATCCCTTTTTACACGTATAACAAAACTATGGGTCTCATACATGACAAACTTAGATAAGACTTTTACAGATGACCTGTGATCACAAAACAGACTTCAAATTCATGATCATTGCAGAAAAATGAATTGAACGAGTATAAACTTACCTAGGTGTGGACAATATAACTTATGGCACACTTTTCCATGCAACACATAAACTTGGCACGCAAAACAATGCAGCTTGTACTATATTATACCTTAGAATCCATGCAGACTTTGGGATGCATGCACCTTGGGATGTTTGTCATCCTTGGGATCCATGCCCATTAAATAGGCCTGGTCCTAAAACCACCATCCGAAATTAATGCAACTTAAAACTATTTTTGGAGGGAATCTTGTAACAAATGGGTTCTTTGGCACAACGATTAAAATAATTGACTATAATATAAAAGGTCGGGGGTTCTATTCCCCACGACCATGGCATATTTCGTTTGGTTGTTTTAATAGTTATAACCATATATAACATATGTATGGTTTTAAAACCATGTCGCATATGGTTAAGCTCCCTGCGAATTAAGGTACATGTCACATGTAATACATAAAACCAAGGGCTTAGGCCTTTGGCCCTTTAGCCGCCCAAACAAACTATTACATTACTTTAAATATATTATATGCCACTCCTATGTTAAGTTCCATTGTGTGGTGTGTTCGTTGGGAGACTTTGTTAAGACTCTGGGAGGTTTATGGAAGTCACGGTTTTAAACCTCGTCAACTCCATAACATTTACATGCATTAACCAATATTGGCTAATGGGAGGTTACTACGTGACAGTGTTTCATTGGATATCCTGGCCATGTGTCAACGAACCATTGGTCCACTTGGAATGTACCATTTGCCTAGTCAACTGCCAACTAATATGCCACATCATCAGTGCCTACCACATCACCCTTTGGTGGTGCCATGTGGCACCCTTCTTTGACTTTTTTCCTAATTTGACCAAACTTTAAATGCTCATAACTTTTGCAAACAAGCTTTGTTTGACTTGCCATTTGCGTCATTGGAAAGTTGATAATGAGCTTTATGAAATGATGTTATTTTCTCGATCATTTGAGATGGTCATATTTTGAGCTTTTTTGGACCCCCGAGACTTCTGTGATCATTATGGATCCTTCTGGACCTTTGAGTGTTCCTTAGATCCTCCTGGATCAACCTGTATCAAAAGAGAATAATTATTAGTAGGTGAGCAAGAAAAGGGTGCAACCAAGAAGCAAGTCAAGGCCCTTAAAGAAGAAAAAATTGAAAACAAATTCTTGGAGGTTGAGGAACAACTAAAGATGAAAAAGAAACAAAAGGAAGAAGCATCCCAAAGGGTTGAATAGGAAAAGAAAAAGAAAGAAGAAACATAAGTCAAGAAGAGAGAAGAAGAGGGAGCTAAGGTAGAAAGAATCAAACATAAACAACTGCAAGAGGCCAAGGCTAAATAAGTTGAGAAGAATGTTCACCAAGTCAAGGAATTGGTCCTAGCACAACATAGGGGCTTGAATTCCTTACTTCTTCTCCTATCAACCCTGCCACTCCACTTTCCACGATACCAAGTGGTTTCTCCTTTTCCACTTCACAAATTATTGACATTGATAATGTTGTAGTATCCCTAGGGGATTAGTTTTTCAGTAAATCTCATAGAGGAATTGTTAAAAGAGCATACAAGAGAAAAAAAGTTGAATCAATAAAACAAATGATTGTATGGAACATTTGCAATGAGGATCCTCAAAGAAATGAAATAGATACAACGTTTTCTTTGAGTGCCTTTGCAAGTGCCAACTCCATAACTATTTATGAACTTAATGCCACATTGGATACCTATAAAACAAAGGTATTGGCTTTGGAAGACTAGCTCAAGAGACGGAGAAATCAAATAGCAGATGAGTTTAGGAAATGTGTCATTAAGAAAGGTCGGCACATGAAGTTGAGATGGAGGCCCTGAGGAAGGAACATCAACAACATATTGAAAGGCTACAAACAAAGCACCAAGAAAAATCATTGTCTTTGCACAGTAGAAACTACAAATCGAAGAGCATGAGGGAGAAAATCAATCTCTCGAGGATCAATTGAATGACAAGGGGAACAAAGTCATAATTGACTTAGAAGTTGTGAAGAGAGGAGTCCTAGTAGAAAATGAAGATCTAAGGGAGGATAAGAAGTGTTTCTTCACAAAACTGGATGAAATCCAACAATGTCATGATCATTTGACCAAGTTATCTGATTAGTTGGAGGTTCAATTGGATAAAGGGAAGCTACACAGGATGCCCTTGATGAAGTTGTAGACTAGCAGAAACAATATAAAGATGTCCCTTCACATCTTCCAAGGTTTGATCACAGGGAAAAGGGAAAAACTCAAGTTTTGCTAGATACATCAAATGCATCCTATGAAGAAATTGATGAGAATGTTAGGATAGCCACCAAGTCAAGTTTCAAATTATGGAACTCAACCAATGACACTTTGGAGTAGCTCAGTATGCCAATGATAAAATATTTCAACTAGGTGGTTCCCTGCAAATTGCGAAATGTAGAGGTAGAACTGTGTCAAGACAACAGTGAAACAATTACTCAACTTGGTGAAGTGGACTAAGATATTCTAAACAATTTCCTCACAAAACCAATAAAGTTAGCCACTTTCTATGATGCATATATTCATAGAGTACGTAATGATATGAAACGAGAGGTTGTTGAGAATTTGTATGATGGACAACTATAGATAGAAATAATGAAGCTAGATCGTATTGAAGAACTCTCCAAAACCCATAATTTATGGACTACTTATAGGAAAAGTTTAGGTAAGTAGTTAAATTAGTTGTTTTAACTCCACTGATTTTATCATCAAAGGAGAGATTCAAAATGTAAGAAAAGAAAAAAAAAAGGTAGATTGAAACGATTGTAACTGCAACACGAGCAGTTATGGAAGCCAAAAGGCCAATCTCTTTTTATAAAAGAAATCTTTTGTAACAAATAAAGAGACTTTTTGGCCGATAAAGTATTGTAATATTTATATTGCATGAAATAAAGGATAGAAGGACATGTTTACAACCGTTGATAGTATCTGACTGTTGACATGTTTACAACCGTTGATAGTATCTAACTGTTATTTGATATTTCTCTTCAATTTCAATTTATCTTTATGAGTTATGTGAATGATATTACATATGAATTTTTCTGTGCATATGGTTTACTGTAATTGATGGTGTCATGGTTGTTATTGGATGCAGTGGAAATGTTTCAATTTTAGAAGTAATTTTTTATACAGTATCTTTGTTTCATCGTTGATTTTACATATTGCTAGTTGTTTGAATTCTTTCCTTTGGTTAGAAATACATTATAAACTGTATCTAATATTTTAGACTAGCTCCATATCAGGATAGGTTAGATTAACAATTAGATAGAATAACATAGGCATTGTTTTCGCTAACTAAATTCAAAAGTAGAATAGTCGTTAGAATAGAGTTTATTTTACTTTTTTCTACTAAACAATTAAATGGTAACCAATCCCACATACTAATCGAAGTATGCTACCCCAAATGAGAACGAGTTTAATTGAGACTCGCCATTGGGAATTCTCCATCACTGTTGACACAAGTCATTTCATCCCATCACCACATTGTCAATTGATTATTTGAAACTAAAATAATTGAAAAAACGAAAATGTTATGTTGTCAGTTTTGTTGTCAACCATGTATCTACAAATTGTTTTCAATCCTTTGTGTTACCGAAAGATTGAAAAAAAATCGGTAGCATTTCTACAAGCCAATACATAGTTGGGAATAAATCAACAACAAAAAATCTACCTATTGATACAATTTGAATATAAAAAATTAATCGGCTAATATAATTTGAATAAATGAATTAAATTTTAATTACATATTTTTTTCATTTATTTAAAAAAAACACAAACCTCTTGGGTTATATTCCATGATGTAGGTGTCATCATGGATGAAGGGATGGATATTCAAATGCTGGATCAAGCTCCTACACCATGGTAAAAGTGAAAAAAGAGGCTCGTTGGACTACTTTTTCATTTTATATAAAAGAATAGAAACAACTCAATTGAGGTTCAATTAGTGCCCTAAAAATTTCTCAATTGAAGTTTTAATAGATAATTCAAGGATTAAAAACACCTTGGTCGAGGTTATGGATTTATTGTTTTCACGTGCACATAATCTTGTCTAGCTAGGTGGGCATGGGCATCATATACGCATGTTCTCTAGTTCCGTTTTCGAGAAATCTTTTTGCAATGCTCCATTCAATCAACATTTTCTTGTTGGATGGATTATAGTATGTGAAACACCACTAATCTTATACCAAGCCAAATATGGAAGCATAATTATCCAACCCCTTGTGATAATCCCTCAATACTAACATAAAGTAAGCACATTTTTCCTAGTACGCATCTTGATGAATGATCATTTCTCTAGGTGTGTATCACTGTCTTCTATTGTCCCTATTTTTACTTATTATATGGCTCTATTCTATCAATCGAATCATATGTATCATCTTTGGTGGTTGGTTCAACTATCATAATTTACTATTCCTCAAAAAACTAAACCATGAAAGATAAGATGATAGTATCTAGTGTAAAAGGAAAATATGAAACAAATTGGCTAGATACTTTGACCAAGATGTTAGCGAGAAAGTTATTGTATCAAGCATTGGTTCAAAGAATATATCCAAGGTTAATTCAAGCATTTCCTTAACCACTAAACCAGTAAAGGCATAGTCAATAGTAAGGAAGGAAGCATAAAAGACAAAGATGTAGTTAAAGATAGAGGCAAACGTATTAGCATAGAGAGTAGAGGCATCGAAGACTTCATTAGAGGAATTTTGTATATTATGTAAGTTGGTTTCTCCTATATTCAATTAAGAATTGTATCGAAAGGAGATGAGCAGCATAGAGAGTAGAGGCATCAAAGACTTCATTAGAGGAATGTTGTATATTATGTAAGTTGGTTTCTCCTATATTCAATGAAGAACTGTATCTGAAGGAGATTAGTTGTAGTTTTAGAGTGTTCAAGGGAGGGATTTAGTTACGATTTCAAGTTCCCTTATCTTGTACCTATTGCTTAGACAATGCTTTGCTATACCAATCATCAATTATTGCAACTTCCAGAAACATTAATGGTAGAATTCATATAAGAACTAAGATTTGGAATGAATCTAGAGTGAATAATAGTTTATCCTCGTATACCCATCTTTTTTATTCTTCCTTTTCTAGTAATTTTCATGTAAGATGTCACAATGCTATTTAAAATAACTAGATTTTTCTATGGAGGGGTTAAAATACTACCAATTCTTACTCTCAGATTGTTTTCACCATAATTCATATGGAAAGTTGATCCAGGTGGATATTGGTGTCCACCCACCTATTCCAACTGGCTCACATACAGATTTCATATTGGCATTTTCAGTTTTCATCTTGGTAGTTTTTTTCTAGCTTTTCGGGTTCCAAACTTCAGGGGTCATTTTGAGGCCCTAAACAACGTTTTTTGGGCCTACCACAGTCGCACTATATAATAAATTAGAGTATGATAGCATAATGTGTATTCCTCGGATATACCTTTCCAGCAGGCTATTGTGCGCCTAAAACGGAGATCATATGAAAAAGTTACGACCCCGGGAAGTTGATGTACCAATTTACCCCAACATGGCCCACATGACATTTGGCGCTTCATCTCCTAGGGTTAGGTTTTTGGATGTCTGGGGATTTGGAATTCATGTTTGATTTAAAAATGCATTTGGAGCCTCAATGTACTCATCTTCTTGTGAATGAGAGCATTCATCACATCTCTTCTCAAAGATAAGAGGCCACCATTCTAGCAAGCTTGTTTCAGTCTGCATTTTACAGTTTTAGCCTATTTCTTTATTGAATAGAAGCCAAGTTTTGTTGTATCTCTATTATTGTTCATGGTATCTCTGTGTTAATAATATAGATCTGTATTCATTTCATTCTACTCATAAAATCCAAATCAGTGGTATCAGAGCGATCTTCTCCTTGTTGTTCTTAGTGCATGTCCCCGACGAGGTCAGGGTACAAAGAGTTGGGTCTTGAGCTTGCTTCTCTTGAGGACAAGATCTCTCACACACCCAAGCGACCTTCCATGGTAGGAGAAAAGAAAGACGATGGGACAGGAGATCCTTTTAAATTGTTTCTCGAGGAATCCCTCGTGCAACAAAGGAACGAGATGATGGATAGTTTTGTGCAAATCCTTCGATGGCTACCAACATGTGACGTATCTTCCTCAAGTGGAGGAGCCACCTCCTTCAAGGTACAAATCAACTTTGATATTCCTATATTTGAAGATTAGATAGACATAGATGTTGTATACAAATGGTTGAATCTGCTAGAACGGTATTTTTCTGTCCATAACTTTTCCAATAGAGAAAAGATTACATTTGCACTCCTCAAAGTCGCTCGCCATGTCAAATATTGGTGGGAGACTTTCTGTGAGAAAAAGGAAACAGAGGAACCCTCATTATTTACAGTCGCACTCACCTGGGAGTCCTTCAGGGATGATATTAAGGAACAATACTACCCTATTGGAAGTTATGACGACCTGTATACAAGATGGACCACACTATGGCAGGAAAGGGACCAAACAGTGCCAGAGTTCACAAATATCATCCATACCTTGCACATCAAGATGGGTATCAAATATTATAAGCAAAATTTGGTGTTTAAGTACCGCAGTGGTATGCATAGATACATTCAGACAAAAATGGAGATTTTGGACATCTCGTCCTTGGGCGCGGCCTATCGATATGTTGTCAAAATCGAGCACAAGATTAAACAAAAGACGCAACAGTTTGGGTCTGGAAACCCCTCACAGCATAAGCAAGGCAAGGGCAGCTCCAACCCACAGAAAAAAGGGCATAGAAAATATGGACATCCTCAGGACAACCAGTCTAAGCCGAAAACAAATAAGGACAATGGAAAGATGAAGAAAGACATCGGGAAGTGGTGCAACTTCCATAAGCGTCCCTTACATAACACTGTTTATTTATGCTCAAAGCATTCATTGGTGGTAGAGGTGAAAGCCTCTAAATTAGATGGGGGTTCTGACTCAAATTTAGAACCATAAAAGGGAAGACTGATTATTGACATGGAACCCAGTGCCACCATTTCTACCACCAAGATCCAACAAGGCGAACCTGATGAGCCAGAGGAAGGCGAGCGCCTCTTTCATTTATAGATGTGGGTGAAGGGTACTCTACTACACTTCATCGTTGATAGTGGTATCCAGAAGAACCTCATATTAACATAGGTCATCAAGTGGTTGGCCCTTCCGACAACGTCACTCCCACAATCATACACCATCGGACGTATATGCCAGGGAAGTGATATTTGCATCAACCAACAGTGTCTCCTGTCCTATGACATCAAGCCCTTCAAAGATGAGGTATTGTGTGATGTCGCTCCCCTTGAAGTTTGTGATGTTATTTTGGGCCAACCTTATTTATGGAAACGTCATGTTGTATATGATTTTAGGCCTCCTAATGTTATTATTACTTTGGATAGGAAATTGTACAGGATACCCGAGGTAGTCCCACCTACTTTCATTTCCTTGATCTCTACCAAGCAATGCAGCAAGGTCATCTCTCATACTGATAAATTTGTCTTCCTCGTGATTCTCTCTCAAAGTGAGCGGAAGGTTTCAACCACATCCATGGCCTTCACGACCGATCTCTCCATGTAGTAGAAGCAAGTGGATACGGTCATGGAAGAATACAAAAACATCTTTTCCTCACCCACTAGGGTACCTCTACACTGTCAGTTCAAGCATTCAATCAATTTGACCCTCAGTGCACCGCTACCAAATGGGCCAGTCTATCACCACTCTCTGTTAGAAAACAAGGAGATCAAGCATAAGATCCAAGAACTACTCCAAAAGGGGCACATCCGACACAATTCATCACCGTGTGGAATCACAATCGTGTTGGTGTAGAATAAAGAAGGGATCTAGCAACTCTGCATCAATTATTGGGCCATAAATAAAATCATAGTCAGGAACCGATACTCGATTCCCTGAATCGACGATCTGTTTGACCATCTCAAGGGGTCCAAATACTTTAGTAAGATTGATTTGAATTATGGCTACCATCAAGTCCCAATAGAGCAGACAGATGTATGGAAAACTACCTTCAAATCCCAAAAAGGTCTTTTTGAATGGTTGGTCATGCCCTTTGGTTTGACGAATGCCCCAAAAAATTTTATGAGGATGATGGACAATATATTGCAGCCGTTCACAAATTCTTTTGTGGTGGTGTATCTGGATGACATCCTCATCTACAACAAGAATTGGGCAAAACACTTGTAGCATATTCAACAATTTCTGCACACTCTATGCCAGCACAAGCTATATGCAAATTTGGAAAAATGCTCCTTTGGCATGGACAGGGGTCCAATATATAGTATACATTGTTGATGAGAATGGGGTGCATGTGGATCCAACCGATATCCATGTCATTCGTGACTGGCTAGCCCCAACCACACTCAATGAACTTCAAAGATTTTTAGGCCTTGCCAATTTCTATCGCAGGTTCGTATTGGGATTCTCCCATATTGCATGAGCCTTCAGCCAAGTAACCAAGGCTAGTGGTAAGGAAAAGTTCGTGTGGGGCCTATCACAAAAACAAGCATTCAATGATTTGAAGCATATCTTTTCCTCAACCACAATGATTTCATTACTCGACATGCAACAACCCTTTGAGATCAAGATAGATGCTTTAGACTATGTTGTGGGCGCAGTTCTTACTCAGCACAGACACCCCGTGGCCTATCACAATGAGACACTATCAGAGGTCATTCATAAGTACCCTAATTATGACAAAGAAATGTACTCCATTGTGCAAGCCCGTTGCCAAAGGAGGCATTACATTCCCAGGAAGGACACAATCATCCACACCGATCATAAGTCGTTGCAGTTCATGCAGACACATGGAAAATTACAGAATGACCACCATCAAAAGTGGTCCACATACTTGCAGCAGTTCCATCTCAACATCAAGTATAAGACAAGAAGCATCAACCACATCGTTGATTGCCTTAGCCACCCGCAAGTTGTAGAACTCACCACGGTGCTAAAATCTTGTGACCACGAGACCTCTGGATGGCCCCAACTCTATGAGAGAGTTCATGACTTCGCCACCACCTACCAGATGTTGGGTGCAAACATAGCTATCAATGATTTCCATCTTTAGGACAGGATGTTGTGCCATCTGGTCCATCTCTGCATTCCATCAAGCGAACGAGCGAAGATGATTTGGGAAGCCCACTATAGTCAGGTGGTAGGACACTTCGACATAGAAAAGACAATGGCAGTTTTGCAGCAACATTTCTATTGGTCGAAACATCGATAGGATGTCAACAAGTATATCTAGTCATGCACTTCCTGCACCATTGCCAAACCGGTCGTTAATAAACAAGGCATGTACACCCCTTTGCCTACTCCTAAAAGGCCCTAGGAATCCATCTCGATGGACTACATGCCATGCCTTTCGTCAACCAAGCGAGGAATTGAATGTGTTTTTGTGGTGGTTGATCATTTTTCTAAAATGGCGATTCTGACCACCTGCAAGATGAGCATCACAGTAGAGGCCACTACCAAGCTCTTCTTCAAATGAGTGTGGGTACATTTTGGGATACCACAAACCATTGTCTCATAACGGGACAGTCAGTTCCTCAACACATTCTGGTCAAGCCTCTAGTCATTGTTGGACACCAAGCTCACCAAATTCACTGCCTTCCACCCCCAGACATATGGCCAAACCGAGGTCATCAACTGGATGATCGTGCATATCCTACGCATGTACAATTACAAACATCCTCACACATGGTGTGAGAGTCTTCCCTATGTTCAATACAAATACAATAGAGCCATAAATATCTCAACTGGCCACAACCCCTTTCAGGTGGGGTTAGGATTTCAACCATTAGGCCCCATGGATGTTGCACTACCCCTTGCGGCCACCTAGGAAGACTTGTCCCATGCTCAAACTGAAGTTGACAAAGATACCTGGTTCATTGAACGAATCCAGCACATCCTCCAACATGTTTAGCACATTTTGTAGAAGTCCAATTCCAAGTACAAGAAATGCCATGATCAACATCAGGTGCCACACAAGTTTCAGGTGGGAGATAAAGTTTGGTTGCACTTGTAGAAAGAACACCTTACATGACCCCATCTGAAGCTTCATCCACTTCGTTATGGACCTTATTCTGTCACCAAGGTTGTGGGTGACAATGCTTTTGAGCTCAACATTCCCCCCTTCCTTGGCTTGCACCCAATGTTTAATGTGGACCTCCTTCAACCATACTTTCCACCATTATTGGACACCTCAGAGATAGCAGAATAGTTGACACCGATAAAGATCAACCCCAACTGCATGGAACATGCATCTACTAATCAGATTGTGAACACACGGGTCAAGGGAAATCACCAACAAAAGTTTTAGCGTTATTGTCTTGTCAAAGCAGGGAAACTCTTGCACCAAGGTAAGTGGCTTACATGGAGAAAAATTCAACAGAAATTTCCTCATCTAATTGGGGAACTCTACGCAATGGAGACGATTGCTTCTTAAGGGGAGAGGATTGATCCAGGTGGATATCGGTGGCCAACCACCTATTCCAACTGGCTCACGTACAGATGTCATCTTGGCAGTTTCAGTTTTCATCTTAACAGTTTCAGTTTTCATGCTTTTCGAGTCCCAAACTTCCAGGGTCGTTTTGAGGCCCTAAACAACACTTTTTGGGCCCGCCACAGTCACACTGTAGATGGATTTAGAGTGTGATGACATACTTTGTAGTCCTCGGATAGACCTTTCCAATAGGCTATCGTGCACCTAAAACGAAGATCGTATGCAAAAGTTAGGACCCCGGGAAGTTGATGTATCAACTTTCCCCATGACTTTTGGCGCTTCATCTCCTAGGGTTAGGTTTTTGGATGTCTAGGATTTTGACATTGTATATGTATAAATTTGTCTAAAGATATGTTTTTGTATATGTATAAATGTGACCCACATGACTTTTGGTGCTTCATCTCCTAGGGTTAGGTTTTTGGATGTCTAGGATTTTGACATTGTATATGTATAAATTTGTCTAAAGATATGTTTTGTCTAATCATATTCTCGTAAAACAACACACAATGAATGAAATGAAAACAACAGTGAGGCAAATTCCTCCTATACAAGAAGACTTAAACATTGTAGTTAATCTTGTCAAAGTCTAGGAAAGACTTGTATACCTTCAAAGATAATGCCAAGGAAGCTGCCTCAAATGAAGAATTCCCTTGATATGCTTTCCTCTCTATCAACCTGAATATGTTGCATCGATAATACCCTATATTCTCAGAGCAAAGAGATTTTTGTGCAATAGCTTTCGGTGAGTTTCTATGCTTTCCTCTTGCAAACAAGAATTATATCCTTCATTTCCATCCCACAGGACAACTTTCAAACCAGTGTCTTAGATTCATGGAGAGGGGGCACTTTACCATTGCTTTCTTGGCATAGGATAATGACCTATATGAATTTGAGGATGTTGATCAAGCTGAGGCATTTCAAATAGTGAGGTAAGTTTTACTCTTGACTTGATATACTCTTTGTTTCTTTTGTAGATATGTGATGTAGTTTTTGGAGAAGCACAATTGTCATAGAGTAACAACAATAGTTGTTGAAGCCATTGCCACATTGAAGGATGAGCTTTAACATCTGCTCAAAGATCCACGTGACAGAGCTAGTGAAGCCACTACCATGCTAAAGGATGAGCTTTAGCATATGTCCAAAGATCTATGTGATAGATTTGGGCTATGCATCCAATGAGCGTTGAAGAGTGAAGCACAAACATTTAATGTTGTGAACTAATGTTAACATGAGGCCTAGCATTTATTCACTCACAATATGTATTATAAATATATCTATCATTTTCTAAGTTTGAAACTAAACAAATACCCCTCGCCTTTATATAAAACCAAATAAAACATCAAAATTGTGAATTGGTGGAGGCAAAGTCATTTATGTATACTTCCATGAAAAGTTAAATTAAGACATTACATGAAAAGTTAAATTAAAACATTAAAAAAATGCATGTTTTTCCATACAAAACTATAGAAATTATAGCAAAACCATTACTAATAATTCCAACCTAAAACGTAGGAACTAATAAAACTCAATTTTCTTTTTAAAAGAATACCAACTTAGTCCATTCAAACTTGATCTTCCCTTAAGCTATACCAACTTACCATTGATGTCCTAAATGCCAAAAGCTATACTTATATAGGATGTATAGGGGAGATCAACTTTGTACTTCTAAGCAAAACATTATGTATGTGTGGAGGAGATCAACTATGTAATTCTTCAACATAACATTTAAAATGTTGAGGTAGATTATAGTTTTTGGATAAGATTTGGGTGTTGACTAAAACACCCATAACTTGTCAATGACCAAACAGACGATATGGTTGAACACGTTCCCAAGGGCCCAAGTTACACACTCGATAGACTTTATAGATTTAGTAGGCCCACCAATCTTAATCCTTATAATATTAATAATATTATTTAACATTACCTTCATTGACTTTTGGTTAGTGAGAGTGAAAACCATAGTAGCACGCCACCGACTAAAGTTGCTTCACCCAACTGAAACTCGCCACGAGGCGCTTCATGGAACGTGGGTAACCCACACGACAGTTAGGATTTAAAGGTATTTGTTAGTATTGAATTCGCGTGCAAGCAAATGAATATAGCAGTAGTTGCGACTTCCCTCTCACTGTTTACCACTTCATCCTTTCATGGTTACATTTGTACATTTTCAAACTGGTGTTTGGGTTTTACTTACAGCCAAGTAGTTCAAGCACATCCACAAAGCAATTTTTTTTTTAAATGTTTTTATACTACCTTTGAAATAGAAAAGGAAAAAGTGGCGGTGAGTTTTTTTTTTTTATTTTAAAAATAAAATAATAATAATAATAATAATTGATAAATTTGACTTTTATGTATTTAATTGATATTTAATTAATTATTTATTATTTAAATGAAATATATCAATTCAATGTTCAGTTTAAACATTACACATCTTATTCACACATAAAATAATAATAATAATAATTGATAAATTTAACTTTTATGTATATAATTATATTTAATTATTTATTTATTATTTAAATGAAATATATCAATTCAATCTTCAGTTTAAACATTACACATCTTATTCACACATAAAATAATAATAATAATAATTAATAAATTTGATTTTTATATATATAATTGATATTTAATTAATTATTTATTATTTAAATGAAATATATCAATTCAATCTTCAGTTTAAACATTACACATCTTATTCATACATTACACATCTCATTTCACGTGAGATTGTAAAATTAATCCTTTTACAAAATAAAACTTTAAAAACTATATTATTAATTAAAATTATATAATATCATTATTTTTATCTAGAAAAATCAATACTTAACTTAATATTAATATTTCATTTTAATAATGTTTATGAATAATTATTATCTCAATATTCGTTATGGATGGATGGATTAAAATTATAACTTATTATAGTGGTACACCAAATTGGTGTATAAGATCCTCTTGTTTGTGGGACAAGGGACCCTCTCTACCCAACAATTTGAGTAGTAAAGTCTACGGAGTTATACATACTATACCCCTTCTAGATTTGAACTTGTAATTTCTTTGGAGGAAACACATGTTCTTAACCATTAGGCCCACTCAKACAGTATTCCATGTTAGACATTAACATAAAGAATAGATAATCTTACTACTTCTAAATAAAAATTACCTTTATCTTTTATTTGGTTGGCATTGAACTACCTACTAATTTTAACTTTGTGAAATAAGAAATCAATGCAGTGTGCACACTTATTGCCATTAACTTAAAGTGTAACACTCTTATAGATTTAGATCAACAACAACATAATGATAGGACCAATATGTTTACTCAACTCTACACTCTAGACTATGTACACATTGATGGAGCTTTGTTCCCCACTGAAGTAGAGTTGAACCATTAGTATTCTTGGTTACATATTGAAAGGCTAGGGTCCTAGTTACATATTGAAAGGCAAGGGGCCTATTGATGTCTACTTAATTACATTGTAAGACATTTTCACCATGGTCTGTATGTCCTCGAATGAGATGTTTATTAAACATTGTATGTCCATTTGAGTTAGATGACCATCGATGCTCTGACTATTGTTCATCTTCATCGTTGTAGATAATAGGCTTATTTCCCCCCCATGGACACATTGTCCATTCACCAATTCGATGTTAGCCCACTTTCCACTTGCCTTCATTCCAATCTTCCTAGACTTCCACTTCCCTATGATGTTTTGAAGCCTCACCATGCACCATTCTACAATAAATCTGGGGTGAAGATGCCTCAGCCTACTATAAATCCAAGTTATTCTAAATTGGTCTCCTATCACGTGGGTTCCCATTCTATGTGAGCTCATCTTCATACGTTGACCTTCACCCATTCAACAATCTGGCCTTCTCCATTGGAGCCCATCTTCTTCATAAGAAGTGTTTATACATTCCCTCACACTTATTGTGCATCCTCCACTTTCATAGTTTTTTTCTAATATGCTATGTTTTAATTCACAAATTGTTTCAATCTATTTTCACAATATTTTCATTGTTGCAATTAACATGTTTGTGTTACATTCGAGGTAAAACTCCTATCAACTTTGCATTTTACCAAAATATTGTTTGCAATTTCAGGAGACTTAATGGGTAGTTGTATTATTGTGTTTTTTTTGTGTGGAGAATACTAAAATGTGTGGTTTAATCTATTAAGTTATAATTTGCATGATTCCTAAGGTGAGATTTACAATCACTTGATCATCACCATCTTCTATAATCATTAAGGCTTTCATTAGTGGATCATGGTTGTATCATGGTAATACTTAAGACTTATATACGTATGTTGATGGCCACTTTGTAAGTTTGATCAATTCTTAATTCAAAGAATTATGGTGACTTCTAGATTCAAATTATTATAATCATAACAATTCATGGTATTCAACAAATATTGGCATAATTTTCTATTGAAACCTTGTTGTGTATTAACATCTCTATAATTTAAGGCATCTTTGATGGTGAATGATCTAATAGAGTTAATAGTAATTGTGTGTCTCAAGTAATCCAAAAATGAAATAGATGCAGATGATCCAGATTATTTTCGGCACGAAATGAGAGCGGAGATACAATAAAGAAATGTATAGAGATATATCATATATCCAATAATATGACATAGATATAACCATAAACACATAGATACAATACTACACAATTTCTATTAATGAGCGAAATGTACAAAACTGTAGAAATACAGAGTGAAAGACTCACTAGAATGGCGACAACTTATCTCTGAGAAGAGACGTGACAACTACGCTCATTTTCAAGAAGATGGTGATGTTTACAATGAGGCTCTAGAGGCCCTTTTAACATAAATAAAATCCAAAACCCTAACCCCAGAAGATGAAAAACCAACATGTTTGTGGACTCTGTTTTGGGTAGTTTGGTGTATCAACTTCTTGGGGGCGTAACTTTAGCACACGATCTTCGTTTAGGGCGTACGATAGCTCGTTGGAAAGGTAATGATAAGGAGATTCATTTCACAGGATCAATAATGCCTTTAGGGATAATTAAGGTTCCCAATCGTGAAAAACCATCATTTAGGCCCTCAAAATGGCCTCAGAAGTTTAGGACCCAAGAAAATGCTAAAGATAGTAAATTGACAAAAACAATGTTTTGGGCTAGCTGGAATAGGTGGGTGGACACTGATATCCACTTGGATCAATCCTCCCTCCTTAGGAATAAATTTTCTCCATTGTGTTGAGTTCTCGGGGGAGAGGGGGAAGTATTTGTTGAATTTGAACTATGGTGAGCTGCTTGCCTTGCTAGAGAAGTTGTGTTGCTTGGCTTGTGGAAGGTTGTCAAGAACTTGATGTTGGAAGGGTTGGACCTTTTTAACCAGTCTGGCTACATGAGATGACTTTGTGCAGAATTAATCTTTGTGCTTTTCTTCAATCTTGTCAACCTCTTGTTGTTGGATAGAAGGTGCTTGGACTAAGGGTGCAGTGGTTGCAGTGTCCTTTTGTTCACCTTTTGAATAGATTGTGAAGAGGTTGAATGTTGTAGTATGAGATATTACTTTGTGACATTTTTTAGGTGGGACAATAGTCAAAACTACCTCTGGTATCCTCTAGAGATGATGCTCCAAAGTAACAATGACACTACGGGGTCGAGACTCATAAATAGCATGGCGCTTCCACATATATGGTTGGACTAAAATAAAATCACAGGTATCCAGCGGGGA
The DNA here is from genome assembly GCA_000966675.3 of Picea glauca. NCBI lineage: Eukaryota > Viridiplantae > Streptophyta > Pinopsida > Pinales > Pinaceae > Picea > Picea glauca. Next base: position 258,119 of record JZKD02S0129299.1, read on the forward strand.
AACATCACATAATACCTCATACTTGAAGGGCTTGATGTTGTATGACAAGCGACATTGTTGGCTGACATGGATATCTCGTCCCTGGTGAAGCCACCCGATGTTGTATGGTTGTGGGTGTGGTGTTGTCGATAATCCCAACTATTTGATGACCTCTCCTGAGATGAGGTTATTTCGGCTTCCACTATCAACAATAAAATGCAACGGGGTCCCCTTCACCCATATCAATGAATGAAAAAGGTGCTCTCCCTCTTCAGGATCTGTTGGTTCTTCTGGTTGAATTATTGTGGTCGCAACAGTAGCAGTGGGGTCTTCATCGATGATCTGTCTTCTCCCATTATTTTCTGAATCAAAATTTGAATCAGGGTTCGACTCCTCTTCTTTGATCTTGACCATCAATGATTGCTTTGAGCAACATTCATCAGTGTTGTGCCAGAGGATTTTGTGAAAATCACACCACTTTCCAGTGTCCTTCTTCGTCTTTTTGTTACCCTTCTTTTCCTGTGGCTTGGACTGGTTTTCTGGAGGTTGGTTGTTAGGATCATATTTACCATACTTTGGTTATTTTTGATTTGCAAACTCAAACTCCCATTTTTTCTGGTGCCTAAATTTCTTCTCGATTTTGACAACATATCGATAGCCAACTCACAGTGATGAGATGTCCAGAAAATCTATTTCGGTTTGGATGCACCTATGCAGAGCCTCGCGGTATTTCAAAACCAGATGTCGCTCGGAGTTTTTGATAGTCAGCTTGGTGCACAAGGTATGGAAAGTATTTGTGAACTCCAACATTTTTTGTCCCCTCTCTTGTCGTAGTGTGGTACATATCATGTACTGGTCGTCATAGTAACCAACAAGGTAATATTGTTCCTCGACCGCATCCACAAAAAAATCCCAAGTGGGCTCAGCCCCATATATTCCAGACTCCTATGTGGAACTTTTCTCCCAGTAAGTTTCCCACCAATGTTTGACATGGGGGAGAGCCTTAAGGAGTGCGAAGGTGATATTTTCTCTGTCGGAAAAATCAGAGAAATAACATTCTAGCAGATTTAACCATTTTTCTAGGGCGTCCACATCTATCTAAATATAAAAATTAACTTGTACCTTGAAAGGAGAGGTGCCTCCAAAGTGGCAGCTTGATGAAGACACATTTGTTGTTATCGACATGCGTCGAAGGATTTGGGAAAAATTCTCCATCATTTCATCCCTCTGTCGCATGAGAGCTTGTTCAAGCAACATATTAATAGAATCCTTTTCTCTGTCATTTTTATTTTCTTCCACCATGGATGATTTCTTGGGCGTGTGAGAGTGATTTTCCTCAAGAGAGACAAGCTCGAGACCCAACTTGCTATACTCGGACCTCATCGGGGACATGAAATGAAAAACAATCAAGAGCAACCTGCTCTAATACCACTGATCTGGATTATTTTGGCATGAAATGAGAGCAGAGATACAATAAATAAATGTACAAAGATATACCATATATCCAATAATATGACAGAGATATATCATAGATATAACCATAAAAACAGAGATACAGTAATACACAATTTCTATTAATGAGTAAAATGTACAAAACTATAGAAATACAGAGTGAAAGACTCTCTGGAATGGTGGAAGCTTATCTCTTATAAGAGACGAGATGGCTACGCTCATTCATAAGAAGATGGTGATGTTTACAATGAGGCTCTAGAGGCCTTTTTAACATAAATAAAATCCAAAACCCTAACCCTAGAAGATGAAAATCCAACATGTTTGTGGACCACGTTTTGGGTAGTTTGGTGTATCAACTTCTCGGGGGCGTAACTTTGGCATATGATATTCATTTGGGGCACACGATAGTTAGTTTGAAATGTATTGAAGAGGAGCTTCATTTCACAAGCTCAATCATTCCTTCAGAAATCATTGAGGTGTCCTATTGTGAAAAGGCATTGTTTAGGCCCTCAAAATGGCCTCGGAAGTTTAGGATATGAAAAACTGCTAAAAATATTAAATTGCCAAAAAAAATTGTTTTGAGGCAACTATAATAGGTGGGTGGCCACCGACATCTACCTGGATTAGCAGAAGTAACAAATGTTAGTGATATATGCATTTGTGGATCTTTCATTTCCCCATTGTATTTATTGTATGGTCTTCAAACTATTGACATGGTTGTCATTTGCTTTCATGAAGGGATTTATGTAGTTCGATGATTTTGCACTATATAGAGGTTTCCTCAAGCCAATCTAAGAGACTTTGACAAACAAAGGGACTAACCTACTATTTTCAATATAGACAAGACACTAGTTTTCTCATCGTCCTCATTTAGGTGTGGAGACAACCTCATATTCATGTTAATCTCAATAACATCAGTGTATTTGTGTGAAGGCATATCATGTCTCCTCATTTACAAAAATCCCAATTCTCTCCTCTCCACCATCTACAAAACAAGATAAAAATTAGTAACCCTAAATACCTTTGCCTCCTCCACCAAGAAATCAAATACCAAAAAAAAGGGATAGCTTCCAAACCAACTGAAAAGTATCCAACTAGTTCAAGTTCAGGGGCATAATGGCCCAAGTGCTTTCCATTGTATTTAGCTTGTTGAATTCTCTATTCAAAGGAAAATTTATAGCTAATCTACCCTTCATCCTAATTCCTTTCATACAGAAGATGGGCCACAAGGGCCTCAGTGGAATGACCCAGTGGGTTGTGCAATTTTTTTCCTATTTCTCATGCTCTACGAGAATTAGCTCTAATTTGCAGAAGTTTCAATGGTTTAATCCACCTAGAGGTGTTGCATGCACAAGATTGTTACCAATTCCTCATACCAAATCGAGATTAAAAAAATTGAATGTATGAATTGTTTGAATTGATGCAAAGAGGAATTCAATATAACCCAAATGGTGGTAAAGAGATGCATGGTAATTTATTTCAATTTGGGGTTTTGTGGTAGCACCTTAGAAAAAAAAATGTTATTTTTCATGGGGTTTTTAGGTTTTGGGCATATCTATTGCTCATCATTATTCAATAATTTTTTGAATTCCCTCTAGATTCTTCTTTGGACATATTTGTGTGATTTGGGAATTTCTTGCATAAGTTTTCTCCCATTTTGGGATCTTATATGTTTTTTTCTTGTTATGTGTTATAACATCGATCTTGCATTCATCAAGTCTAACAAAATGGGCAAGCATATCCTACTAGTAACAATTGGATTCTCTATTTTCAAATGCCCATCTTTCAATCACTTAGAAATAGAGGATCGTGAGTTATTCCCTATCGTTGAGTCAAGCTAGTGATAGTGAGGCTGAGGTACTGCAAGGATTATCAATGTCTAATACAAAACTTCCACAGACCCTTACTTATGGACATATTTCCCACAACTTTCTTCTTCTTGGAAACCCTAATGGGAATAGAGTCATGAAAAAACTTTTCCCAATATGCCAAGGTACACATCAACTGAAAAGTAATAGAAATAAAAGATAGCAATATAACTATTGTTATCAATTTCAATAGGTTAGATTTTAGAAAGAAATAAATCCCAAGCATAAGAGAATGCCAAAGATATAGGTTCCCTTAGACATAAAACACTATAAGAGAGATCAAGAATATCAGAATATGAGATTATTCAAATGAGAGAGTAAGTGAGGTGTTCCTTCAAGAAAGACCCATCCCCTCAATAGGGGGTCATGGGCCCACAAAACAAGGGCACACATCCCAAGAGGATTCTTGAGCCTACATATCAAATTTGACTTGGTAGATCTTAACCATACCTAGTAATACAATAAAAGAATAAAGAATATTATCTTAGCCATAATTACAAGTACATAATGATACATATGCATGGGTCATGGCCACATGCACATATTACAACCAATCATTCCAACATCATAGGATCACCCTTTTTGGTATTTCTTAGTTAATTTGGTTTTTGTGTTTTTATAATAATATTTGTTTGAGGCTTTTGAATACATAAACAAAATAATAAGAATGAAATATGTTAGCTCAAGAAGTGGAATCAAAGAAGCTGCTAAGAAATCTAAACACATATTTATATTCTTCTGTGAAACTTGAATTTACTATATTTATACAAACCAATAGATCCTTCTCCTATTGAATGCAAATATCTCTAGGGTAATAAAATAGTCTTCATCATTGATTTTAGTGGAAAATTTTATGAGAAAATCTTCTAGACATGATGTTGTTGTTGTGTCATTGTTTTCTCCACCTGCTAGTCCCAAATATATTGTTGATTGGTTCTCTCTCCCCACATATATGTCTAAGTGGTCCTCCTCTATATGTTAATTTCTTAGTGTTGGTTTATCCATTCTTTTGAATCCTTGATATGATGGGTTGACACTTCCATTGTAATAGTAGTATTTTCTTTCGAGCTTGTTGCATTGTCCTTGACCTTTTCCTTAAATTCACTTCATCCCTTATGCTTTTGTACCTAATTTTTTTCCTTTGTAGATTATTGTCCTAGGTTACCTTCCCTCATCACCTCATGAACTGATATTACGATGTTTATCTTATCTTTTCTCTATCTATGTCTAAGTAATTGTTTTCGTATTTGGATACCATGAAAATCAAGAGTTGTCCTGCTAGATTCTTCTTCTAGGTAACCCTTGTGGTAGTATGTCCATGTTAAATCAAGTTACTTGACGTAGTCATAAATATTACTCAAAGGTCATTCACCTTGAAGGCTTTGAGATTTAACTTGAAGAACTCCTTCTCATTTGCTTCTTCCAAGGCTACAACAAATCAACTAGAGTAAAAGACCCAATTGTGAGGGAATAACTTGGGTACACACCTCTATTGTGTTCCTTCAATTTGGAATTAATTCCAATTTTTTTCGTCTAGTAAGATATCTCCATAAGAATTATCATGTATGGAACATACTTTGATAGTGTGCGTGGAGCTAAGGTGCACCCATATATGTGGATGTAGTTGCCATCCTGTTATAGGTACTAGTTTCCTATTGGATCCATCACAACCAAGGTTTCTTTAGAGAATCTTGGGCATAGTCTATCAAAGATGATCTCATAAAAATAAGCAAGAAATATGTCATACAGATCTTCATAATGGTTTGAGTGCTTATACTTCCATAATTTCTGATAAAAAACTAGTTAAGGGGGAAGAGAAGGGTACCGCATGTCACAGAAGCTCAAGAAGGAACTGATGTCACAAACTACTCATAATGAGAATGTTTCCATGTGAAATTGATGGGACTTGTCTTTTGGGTTCTCCACAACTTTATTTGACACATGCATTTGTGATACTTGATATCATTTCTATGCAATTGAATGTGGATCCTTTGTTCAACTATTGATGTCTCAAAGGTACCTAATGTCCTTATAGCTACGAATAAACATTTTCTCCATATAGACTATGTTGGCGCACAGTGGGAAGACCTGGGGTTCAACATTAAATCACCAACAAAACCCTAAATATACTGACCCTTTCAACCTCACCCACAAGCATGTGAAATCTCACTCAAGGTACCTATGGGGACTGCAAGAACCAAGTTTCTGCAATCATGGGGGAATGGGAGACATTCATCATATTCGTCATACTTAACATTAATTCATTATATACCTGTTGGCAGCCAACCCATTTTTTTTCGATTACTCTCGAAAGCTGCCTACACCCCTTGCGGTATCATGACAAATCATTGTCGCATTGTGTTAATGGACATGTTTCTCGTTTTCTTCAACCATTACAATTCAATTTCGACTCAGTTTTCACAATTGCAAATGTGAAAACACCTATTTCGTTAATTATACTGTTGTCGTCTTTTTGATTTGTTGGTTGATATTTGATCACTGGTTTATCATATGATTGGTAAATGTTTGTCAAACTTATGTTCTTAATCTTTATCTTACCTTGATTACGCAGTTGCATGTATTTCACCATTAAACCTTTGGGCATGAAAGTTATTGGTTCTATTTATTGAAAGTTATAACATGCTTGCGCATATTGTTTTATTCTTGTTATAGTTTTCATTTGATTATCATATAAAAACATTGCATTGTGTGGCTCTAAGGTTTTGGAATACAAACGCAAGGTTTTGGAATACACACGCATGTGATATATGCTAACTATAATGGCAAGTTTGTAAAGGTATGATAACATGGTTTTGATGGCGCATAAAGTTGATCTTATTCGATCTTGGAAGATCGATTCTTTGCATGTTATGCTTGCAAAGCAAATTACATGATGAGTATTAAACCCCGAGCTATCAGTTAGCAATTAAACCTTGTGATTAAGTGGAAAACGGTGGAATTGGCATGTTAATTCGCAATTAATGCAGGTACTGTGTTGGTGATTAAACTTCACACTTGACGCTTGGATGATTGTGTTATGTGTTGGTTCTGACTTGTATTTTGGCACGTAGATATGGTGAATCACCCGCTCGCTGGTCAATACAATTGGTTTATGATTATGACTAGAACAGCCTAGAACAGGCTCATTAATATGGTACGTGGTGATTGCAAAACCCACCACCTTCGCACGCCTGAGTAGTTCTCGGTCTCGTCAAGCATTGAAGTGTTGAAACCCCATCGTGATTC
>JZKD02S0129299.1:264673-285797 GCA_000966675.3 Picea glauca
AGGTTTTAATCAAATCTGTCATTTGTCCATATTGTATATTTGTGAATAAAGAATGGTTGCAGCTGACAATTAAGTAGTTGATTTGAGTTATTATGATCATAGTTAGTAGTTTGTAATTAGTAGTTTATAATTAGTTTAGTATAGTTTAGTTAAGTTTGTTTTATTAGTTTCTAGTTCCCTCTAATTTAGTTTGATTTCTTTTTATTTAGTTAGTTAGTTTATTGTAGTTCGTTTTATTAGTTTCTAGTTTCCTTAGTTTAGATCATTTAGCTTAAATCACTTTCTCTTCGGTTTCCTTGCGAGACCTTAGAGCGGCCAACGGAGCCGTTAAACTCGTCAGGGTGTTCCATACCAAACGGCTTAGGTTATTTAGACAACCCCGGACCGGTTCCACTCTCCCAGTTGACGGACGGTCATTTTCGCCCGTCAACAATACCAAATATATTTTGCGTGGAAATCATCAGAGCATCTAACATATTCATATTAACCATTCATACATTAGATGTGTGCCATAAACAAAAAAGAAACACAACACAACATACATCATAACAGAGAGATTTAATGTGGTTCACCCTGAATTGGGTTATGTCCACAATGACATGCTTCTTCTATTATTATTCAACATCTTCTTAGAAAAGGTGTGCAATACACTCATAAAAGATATCTCAGTTATAACTCATTATTCCCTTGTCGTTTGCGCATACAGTGCACACTTATCTCATTCTTCCTTATTCCTCACACAACAACTTAGTATTTTTCCCACTCACAGACTACTTGTATGATCATCTCAAAAACTTCTACCAAAAAACCCTTACATATTTATACATTGACACTAGGGCTTAGCTTGTTACAAAAAGGATCAAAAGGTTTAACTATTCCCGACTAACTTTCGCTTTCCAGGCGCGTTGATCCCTGAAAATGGATGGACGATCTTCCTTTCTTTCATGCATGCTACTCCTTAGCTGACTTGTCACGCGGTTTGCTTCTACACGATTCCCAAAAATTACCCAAAATGTCCTGCTCCAACAAGCCCCCAACACTCACATGTGGTTTGTCCTGAGCCACTCAGTTCTTCTGTTCCACTGCCTTTAGTGTCACAATGAACTTCTCAAAATTATTTCTGATAGTTGTGATATTTTCCCTTGCTTCTACTTCCAGCACTGATATCTCTTATGCATCTTGCATGGTGATAAGTGTTTGCAGCTTCTCTTTGCTGTCTTGTACTACTCGCTTCACCTTGCTTTGTACTGCTGCGATTTCTTCTTTTACCTTGAACGCTTCTTCTTGCAATGGCTCTAACTTTTGCGCCAACATCTACTAATCAAACCTGATTTGATTTATCTTCTGGTTTAAGGAAGCCATATTTTCCTTTGCTGGTAGAGTATTCAACATGTCTTTAATCTTCTGCACCGTCTCTTGCGCATCATGTAGCTTCTGATCTAATGCTTTTAGTTATGTGTTCTCTAGTAGTGCAGTCCATACTTCTACACTTCCTTCATAAAGCTTCACACATTCTTCATCGATGCTCTTTATGCTTTCTACTTTCATCCCAATTATCTTCTCTCTCTGCTCTCTTTCTTCTGGTGTCATACTCGGTGTCTGGTGTGCTTCCAAATCAATAATATTCACGCAAAAGCCCTGAATGGCTTCACTAATATTCGTAACATGTTCCTTTAAAGGGGAATCTTCCTCCATAGGAACTTCTGGAATATTCTTATAGACCCCTTGTACCGCCTGTTTCAATATTTTTGTCCTCTGTGCAACCTCATCCCTCTCCAACATAAGTTTATTGTATTCTACCTGTAGCGCATCATTATCTGCAACTATCTTAGTCAACTCCATCGACGTTGATACCACATGTAATTGAATTTCCTTCATGATGCTCGTCTGCAAACTATGTAATACTTCTATGGGAAATTGATAAAACATAAGGTCGATGTGACTAAGTGCCTTTGCGTGCTCCTACAGTTCTACCTTAGGGAACTTTAAAGATCTTGTTGCTATATTCATCACCTAAAACTCTCCTGATGATACAGAGGGTGGGATGTCGCTAGTTTCACCTCTATCATCTTAATTGTACTCTCCATCTTCTCTTTTTCTCCTGTTCTAAAAGTTGTTATCCCAATTGTCTCCAAAATATGTCAAATTTCGGCAATCAACGCTTACATGTCTAAGTGCATTTCTTCTTGCTTTTGTGTCGCTTGCTCAAAATCCTCATTAGTAACCTCCTTAACTTGATTTGTGATCTTTTCTAAGTCATACTCCATTAATTCTTGAATGGCCACTTGCTTTACATCTTTCTACTTCTTCCGTTATTTTCCTCTTGGCCCCTTAGGGTGTTTTTTTGTTTTCTCGCGAGTGGTGGGATTTCATGCACGTCTTCTTCACCATTTCCTTTCTCTCCTTGTTCCTATTCTTATTGATCTTTTTATGGTTTTGTCTCCTTCTCTGGTTTTGTCTCCTTCTTTGGTTTTGTCTTTGGGATTATCCACTCTTCATCCCAGTCTTCTACAATCTACCCAACTTCATCTTCTTCCACTCTATATCTACTCAGCAACCACTGTTGATATAAGTCCTTCTTGGATTGGAAATACATGTGATGTCCTCCTAATTTAAAGCGTGCAATCCCCTTGTATGCTTCCACTACCTGCAGTAGTATGCATAGTGTATTTTGGATGATTTTCCAAAATACCTCCTTGTACACATAGAACGTAATTTTATTATCCAGCTGTATTTCCTTGTGTGCAGTATGCCACACGTTCACATATCTCACCGCCAAACATGGTTTCTTCGCAAATCCTAGAAATTGAGTCTCCTTCAGCTCTCTCCAAGCCACTAATGCAATCAATATCACCAACCATGCATAATGGAATTATGTTCCCTTGTCTTGTGTCTCCTAGCAATCCATCCAAAACAGATTTAACAGGAAAATCGCCTAGTTCATTTGTACTCCTGCGATGCACTTCTTGGTTGCTTCTATTACACTTGTTCGTACTTGATCTTTACAACATTTCCTCAACAACTTATAGGAAAACACTTGCATTGTGAACCTAATTGTATCAACATTAATACTTGCCACTTCCAAATCACATGCTCCTCTAAATGTGTCATATTTCTCCTTCATTATTTCTGCCAGTGCCTTTTCCTTCGAATTATCTATAAATAATGGTGGTGGGTCTTCCCCTGCTAATGGTAACTCGGCGATCCACGCAATGAATTCAATGTCTATCGACACTGGCCTATCCAACCATAGAAATCATCCATGGATGTAATTGAGTAGCAACTTGACACATATGTTTATCTCCATGCTCCTGCCAAAATGTGAAATGTCTAACACATTCAAAATGTCAGTTTTCTCCATCCCTGCTGCCCATTCCTATGACTCTAATATTACCTCTTGCGAATCTGGGGTGATAATTATGGTCCTATACTTGTCTGGTGTCAACTCTAGGAACTTTTTGACATATGTCAAGTCATGGTATGCATATTTCAGACTCCATACCACGCCTAACATATCTTCTTCAACGATTACCCCTAGTGGGATCTTTGGTTCGACAAGTTCTTACTTTGGCTCCTTTTGTAACTTAACCTGCTTCGATGTCAGCTTCCTTGGTGGCACACAATCCTTTAGAAAGTGAATTGGACTCGACTTTGATGTTGATTCTCCTGAGGTTTCCTTGAATACTGGTATTAATGTATTCTTAGTGTGTTGTTTCTACTACTATGATGAATCTTCTCCTATCTTCGGTGGCACCATTGTTCTCTACAACTAACTCACATTTGCAACTAACTTTCTCGGCTCTCTTAAATTTATATGAAATATTGGCTCTCTTTGACTCTTTATTTCTCTCAACTGTGCATATAGAAATAACATTTCCCTTTCGACCCCTCATCTTCTTTATATCCCAACACCAGTTGTTTTCATCTTTCTACGTGCACGAACTTGCAGTCTAGTCCACTTACCTTCAAATTCAATTATTTCCCTAACTCTTCATTAAATTTGTATCCTCTAGCGAATCATGCGTTAGATTTTACTTCCTTTCAAAATCCTCTTGCCATTTTTCATTTATTATTACGCGGCTCCATTACTTCGTCATCATGTCTACTCTTAAATGCTTGTCCTGCCATGTATGTTATTCACTGTTATTCCCTCCTTGTGTGCATATCTCTGTCGCAATTCAATCCTCCTTCCTTCGCACGATTTCTTCCTCTTTCTACCTCTCTGTGACATTTTTTGGTTTATTTCTTGTGTTGGACACACTAACCACACTGAAAGGGGGGGCTAAATCAGTGTGAGGCTCTTTTTACAACTCTTTACAAAACTTTAGTTAGAAACCACTTCAAACATCATTATTCATTACTTCCATTCACAAATAATTGTTTGCATGTAAACATATCTCAACAACATACACCAACAATAAACCATCACCATGAGGAAAACAATATCATGGTTTTATCAGCATCAACTGAAAAGAGAAACAAATCCAATAGAGTACCAACTCTTAATACAAGACTCAGCTTGCAGATCTCAGCACCAACTAAGATGTTAGGAATACAACCCTCAAGTACGAGACCCATATTGTAGACAAAAACCAATCTACAAATAGGTACGTGACCTGTTTATACTGCAGCCAACGTATGTACCTGATATGATTATACTGCAACACATGTATGTACACATCCTTCCCTCTGTCAGTCTACGTACACATTCAAACAACTAGGGAATCCATTCTTTTTCACTTCTAAAACTTTCTTGCCTCTGTCACATCCACCAGTAACCTGTCACTGCTACCAATCTGCAACTGCTCAACCTGTACCATTTCAACCACAAACAAATCTACACCATCCAACAACATATGCATGTTCCTCATGCATACTGATGGGTGTTCTATATGCACTAAAAACACAGTAAAAACCCTTAATTAAATTGTCAACCCAAGGTTAAGTAAACTTAGAGTTGTAGAAAAATATATGCCAAAGGTAGAAGGCTGGTAGGAGTATAGTATAACTAAGGAAGGTAGCTATCTAAGGCTAATCTACTCAAGAAAAAATATCTAATGATCAAACCCTACTAAGAAAATTGAAACTAGGTAACCTAAGTTCTTTTGGGCCAAGGATCGATGGATAGTTCCTAAGAAAGCAAGTAAAACCCTATGTAAAGAAAACTAGTTCAACAATAAGCAATAAGAAACTATCTAAGAATATCAATAAGAAAATGACAAAAGTAAACTATTTTATCTTTCCAACCTACATTCAATGAGTAACTACCCTATGAAAGCAAATAAATAAACAACAAACAAAGACACCTAACTATTCTACTAAAGAAAATAAACAAGTAAGCAAAGACACCTAACTAACCTACGAAAGCAACACACAAGTAAGCAAAAACAACTAACTACTGCAAGCAATCAAAGTAAAACTTCTCATTGAACAACTATCTAGCCTAAGAGGCAAGTGGACTAAATGCTTAATGCAAAACTATTTCTAATGCGTGAAAGGAAATCTAAGAGGCAGCTTGACTAAATGCTCAATGCAAAACTATTTCTAATGCATGAAAGGAAATCTATTTTATTGAAAGCAAGAAAGATTAACAACTAATTCTTAATCTATAATAAACAAACTACTATCTAATCTATCAAATCAAAGTCTCTCTATCCTACATCAACAATAAAACTATTTCCTAAGCTATGAAAGAAAGAAACTATATCTATGAAAGCAAGAAAACTATTCTTTAACCTATGACAATTCAAATATAATGCTAGTGGTTGTGTGAATGTCTTCGGTGACAGATAATATCTTGATGGCATTGGACAACAAATGACAATTCCAATGGTACAAGCTCAATACTAATCTCAATGGAAAAATGAGAGGTATGGATTAAACAATCCAATGAGAATTTAGCCATGACAAAAATAATGTTAAATACCCTGCAAATTCATGTATAAACCATCAACAACATAACAAAATCATCATTATACTTCTACACTATGTAAGCAAAACTAGATTCAACCATTAACTAAGAAATTTAATTGCATTTTAATATATGAAAGGAAATTGTGTAAAATAAAACTATGCTATGTCTACTCTAACCATTCAAACTGGAATAAGGAAATAATTGAAAACATAAATTAAACTATGAAAGTAAATTAACAATCTACATTGACCAACAACTAATTAAGTGAGATCTATATAAAACTCAAGTAAGCAAGCTATAATAAAAAAACTGGAATTAACTCTATCCATCCATCAAATCCCTTTCAAAGAAAACCCAAATTAAAACTCTATTCTATTCTAATTAAACTTTGTTTTAAACTAGACTATAAAATCATAAATCAAGCATGATCTAACATCTAAATGCACATGGGGTTAGTATAGAGACTTGCAAGTCTATTCCTAATCTACAAAATCAATGCATGCTAACACATCTCATCATTCTAACCTACAAAACAATTAAAACAATTAAACTACATCAAACTAGTTAACGCAATAAAAAACATGCATGTACAGAAAATAAAAAGAGAAATTAAATTAAGAAACACATAAATAAACATGAAGACAGTTACTAGACTGTTGGTGCCCCCCCCCCAACAAGTCAGGTCACTCCCTAAAATCACACCATGAGCTTAACAAGACGAATTCACTATTAAAACTTGAAAACACAGTTCTGGCATAATTCTAGCAATGTAAAAACTCAAAAATAGAGAAAAACGAGTTTGTCTCCAATACACTGGTTCTTCTACTTGGTTATGCTACTTAACAATCATCTGACCATCCTAGTGATATTTATAAGCTTACAGACCAAGTGGTCGACCATAGGAGGGTCAAACCACTTCTAAATTCGGCAAATTACAATAAATGATGCCCTAACTGATAAAACGGAGCGAGCCAATAATCGTCCTCTTTGGAAAACTGAAACTGAGTTGTTTGGAGCTTAGTAGCTAGAGGGGATAAGGACAAACAAAACCCACATGCCTGATTTTCCCGTCACTGGCCGCCAATACCTTAACTGCCAAGTCACCCTGCATTTTTGTGCAATACGCAGTGTTGGATAGAGTGCCAGATCAAGTGTCGGAATGAGTGTCGGAATGAGTGACAGATCAAGTGTCAGAACTAGAAACGTAGTGCGATTTTTCCCTGTAACACCAGAAAAATGTGAATTAGCTCGTGAAAATCATAAAACATGGTGAATTATACTTGATACAATCATTAAACATGAATTACATGTTCCTTATGTCGATCATACCATTTTATCATGAAATTCTTCAAAACTCTCTTTTAAAATATGAAAAGCACATATGTACATGCGGCAAAAGTGTATAATAACCATCATAAAAGTGATCATATCTCGGGCCCAACATTACCCCCACATTTACGATTTTGTAGGTCCCACTGCAAACAAAAAGAAGTTACCCCTCATGACTAGGCTTGTTGAGGAGGATCAGATTTGGAAGCCTCTCCTTCTTGTCGTGTAGACTTAGCCTTGTGCCTCTTGTGTTGCTTTAATTGTGCTCTGAGGCTGCAGTTAGATTTGGTCATCTCATCGACCAATCGTTGAAGAGAGTTAACTTTTGTTTGAAGGACTGCATTGTCATGATGAAGGTGTTTATCTATTGTCTTCCTTTCCTCCAACTATTGGAGAAGATGATGGTTTTCCTTTTGTAGCTCCTCTATGATTGGGGCAGAATCAATGATCTTCGAGGAAGGCTTAGATCCTTTGAGGGATGTGGACAATCTATCAGTTTTAGGATCTAAAATGGACATGGGTGAAGTAGGAGTGATGGGAGATTGGTAAGGTGAGGTAGGTTCTGATTTTGTTTTCCTTAGTGGCTCTAATCCATCCACAAAAAATTCCCTAAGTTTCTTATGAGGGCTTTCAAGGTCGGAGGACAGTGGGTCTTAACTATTAAGTGAGGGTTTGCAAATTGGTAGATAAAGGCATCCTAATTTTGCCCATGTTTCTCTAGTTTGGAAAGAACGAGGAGTTTGATCAAGCCATGGTGGAAGAGACTATTGTGGAGGTTAGTCACATTTTTCCTCACTTGAGAAGACATCTTCTCAAAGCTTTTGAGAAAATAAAAGGGGAAGTTCAAGGATTTGTTGAACAGAAAATGAGCCAGCAATCTAAAATGACAAGCTTTGAAAGTAGAGTATCTACCTTCACATGTAATTAACCTTGTGATGAAGATGAGGGGGTTGACCAATTCTTTCTTTATTCACTCCTTAGGATACCCTTTTGCTCCTTAAATTCTCTTGAATTCGGGCTTAAACACCCTGTTGTAACTTGAGCGCGGCAATTGGTGAATTTTGAACCATCTATCTCCCATTCTTGGGAGCTTTTTTGCAGCAACAATGGATTCTTCTGTGACTTCAAAGGTAAGAGACCCTACATGTGTTTTCTTACCATCGAAACCAATTGCATATTGCATGGAGAGGCCATCATCCTGGCCCTGCAAGCTAGACAAAAATGGCCCGCAGCCTGTGCGCAAAAACACTTCTCTGCACTGTGCAAATTCGAGAATGGAAAACAAGTCTGCATAGGAGGAGGGTTTGTATCTCCTGGGCATTGTGATAGAGGTGAATTTTACCAGGAAAGGGCGTGATCGAGCCAAGAGATGGCACGAACTGGGCATGGTCTGAGCGCGATTTGAACAGGGGACGAATTGGCAGAGGTTGGGCGTGATTCCTTAACACAGGGTAGAGAAAATGGCAAGGGAAAATGAGATAATAGAGTGCCCAACCCAATTTTGGATGCACTTAAGGTGGAATACGTTGCACACATGTGCACACGAGATGCCATGTGTGGGAAATTCGAATTTGATGGCAATCTTTGGGGAAATGTAGTGGTGCGTGGTTAGATCAATGTCCAAGTCAAAAGACTTGGACATTTGATCATTAACATATGAAGCATCTTTAATCAATGCCTGCAACCAATTCAATTGAATGATTGAGTTCTGGTTACCTGGAATCTAGGACAGTTACTGGTGTGTATGGCACTTCGTTCGACACCTCAAACGACATCTCATATGGTACCTCAAACGACATCTCATACGACACCTCATACGGTACTTCATTCGGTACCTTTGTGTTAAGTGAATTTTCACCTCTTATAATCGTTAGCCTACAAATTTGAAGTGTTTTTTGACAATCACAATAGTTAATGAGTAGAGGCAAGATGCTTCATGCTCACTCATTCTTCTTTCATATGACATATAATGTCAAAAACCTATAATGAACAAGTTATAGAAAGCATAAACATGTATTGTCAAACCTATAATATGCAACTTGTAATGAAACGATAAACTGATAAAGAATGGTATGTTAAGTAACCAATAAAAAGTGGTCTGTTAGGTAATTTATAGCACACACGAGTTAAGCATTTCAAAAATAACATGACTATCTCTGTAATAAATTGTATCATAGAAATAATACAAAAATTCTTGCAAAGATCTACTTCTCTAGGCAATGATCATTTGTCAACTCATGAACCCCTCCCCCACACCTAAGTATTGTGACACCTCACAATCAAAAGTATAAGAAACTAGTCAGTATCCCCCAATAGCCGAAGATTTATAGTATGTCAAGTGTAAAGATAAAATTTCATAGCTCGGTCTAACGAGACAGTTAGAAGATGGCACCACCTATAGGATAAGAGATCCTATATATAGATAAGAAGAGGTAGGCAAGAGAGTTTCAAGATAGTCTTAGAGTCATTTCCCAATGGCAAGTTTATGAGATTCATTAACCCTAGCTTAACCATACATACTCCATGTCAACTTTGTCTACAAGTAATGTTGTACATCAGGACAAGTTTAGATTTATTATTTATTTTTGTCAAATCATCATCCTCACTAAGTAGAATGCCTCGTTGCCAGCAAGCCTATTCAGTACTCCGACGGGTTTACCTAGTCATACCATAGGCTGGTACCCACTGCCAGCAGACCTGTTCAGTATCCTGTCGGGTTAGCCTATTAAACCCCTAGAGACTGGCCCTCCATGCTGTAAGATTTTAGTATAAGATTTTTGATGCAAGAAGAAGGGGGCACAACTCTAAAAACAACTTTTTCTTTCTTGTTTTTTTTTTTTCAATTGGGATGGTATTTATATTAGAGGATGAATTTACATTATATTGCTTAGTGATTGTTCCGATGTAAGGGGTACTTAAGCAGATGTGGCCTATCTAAAGATATGATATAATCAAGCTATTTAGTGTGTAGTGGATGGTACCATTGAGAAAGAACAGAAAGGTATCTCTGGGCTCAACTTACTTTCTTCCTTGTAGTTATTGTGATGTTTCCATGACTAACCACTAATTAGACTTCCTTGTTACTCTTTGATAAAGACACTTGACTCACTTACTCAGGTTTCTTGGAAAAATTGTACAAGAGACCTCTAGGCTTGATAGTTATGGTAGCACTTCCTTATATAGTGGTGAAGAGTTTCAAGAGCAACTACTTTAGAATGCCTTAAAAAATGAGAATGTTTGCAAAAATATGGCTAACTATAGTAAGTCAATATTCATTTGATGCTTTAGCAAACACAAAATTCAAGTGGAATAATGTTTTGAAGAAGGATCCTTGAAACTATGTACTCCTGGTGAAATAAATACTTACATAAATATCTAGAATTGCCTTATTAACAAAATTAAAAAACTATTTACATATGTACAGTAGGAAATTCATAAAAAATTTCAAGAATAAGGGGGGACTTCCCCATCTACTAATGCCAATGCCTTGTCAGTTGACATGACCTGTAGAAAATCTTCTCTGGAAATGGGCTTATGATAAAACTTAAGCTGATGTCCATTTACCACAAAGGAGACTTGTCCATCGTCAATTGTTTTAATTTTTACAGCTCCATTGTCATATACAGTGTCTAAATCTCAAGGGCCCAACCACTGGGTGGTGAGTTTTCCTTTGAAGGTTTTGAATCAGGAATCAAACAACAGGGCCCAGTCACCAGGTTGGAAAAGTTTCTTCTTGATAAACTTGTCATGCCACTTGCTCCTCTGGTTTTGGACTAATATTGTCCATTGGATGGCATCTAATTGCCCAATTTCATCCAACTCAATTAGTTGTAGGGATTATTGCTTCTAAGCCTCATCCAGGTTCAATCCTAATTCTGCAGCAATACAGAAGGTCCTTACTTGGAATTCTATAGGAAAAAGTACTTGTTTCCCGTACACTAGCTCATAAGGGGTATGCCCAGTGGTATTTCTCCAGGTAGTCTGATATGCCCACAAAGCCTGTGGGAGCCTATCAGCCCAATCCCGGTGATGTAACTGAAAATTCTTGGTCAAGATGGCTTCCAAAACTTTGTTTGTGGATTCTACTTGACCATTATCTTGCGAGTGGTATGGAGAAGATTTATGGTGTTTAATCCCATATTTCTCTGTTAGCTCTTTCATCATCTTGGAAGTAAATTGAGTGCCTTGGTCGGTAAAATTTCACGAGGGACACCGAAGTGGGTAAAGATGTCTTCATAGATAAATTCAACAATAAACTTATTTGTAGCCCTAAATAGGGCTTTTGCCTCTACCCATTTGGTGACATAGTCCGTACAAACCAAAATATAGTTCTTCCTATGGAACATGGGTGAAATTGGTCCTACAAAGTCGAGGGCCCATTTTTCGAAGGGTTCTATCATAACTTGGGCCCGCGAAGGCATTTCGTCAGATGATGTAGGTATTCCTATCCTTTGGAAACTATCACAACTTCTCACATATTTGGCAGCATCTTTGAAAATGCTAGGCCAATAGTAACCCGAATGTAACACCTTATATGATGTACGTTTGTCAGAAAAATGGCCACCACATGGTCCATCATGAAAACTTCGTAGTATATCAGGTACCTCGTCCTCTCGGGCACATCTACGAATAATTAAATCAGGACCTGTGCGAAAAAGATCATGACCAACCCAAGAGTAATTAGCACTTTGTGTAATAGTTTTCCACTTTTCATGAGGTGACAAATGAGACGGTAATTTCCTAGTGGCCAGATAGTTTGCCATATCTGCAAACCATGCGATATTGACAGAAAGGGAAAAGAGGTGATTGTCTAGGAAACTATCATCTGCAGGGATATCATCATCCTCATTTTTTATTCAGGAAATAAAGTTAGCTACTACATTATCCTTTCCAGGTCGATCAAGCACAATGATATTAAATTCTTGAAATAACAAGAGCCACCTAGTCACTCGACCATTAGTTATAGGTTTGTTCATGAGGAACCTAATGGCAAAATGATTGGTGTGTACAAATACTTCATAACTTGTAATGTAATGACGAAACTTGTTAATAGCATGAACAACTTCCAAGAACTCTTTCTCAGTGACTGTGTAGTTCAACTTGGCAGGGGATAATTTCTTTCTTACAAAATAAATGGCATAGGACTATTGGTTCCCTCCTATTGCGGTGTCGGAGGCATCAGTGGATATATGAAATGGGAGAGTCCAATTGGGCCCTCTAAGAACCGGTGCCACATACAACTTAGCTTTCAGGGTTTCAAAGGTAGTTTGACACTACTCAGTCGAAACAAACTCAACATCTTTTATTAATAATCCAAACATAGGTGCAACAATCTTTGTAAAATTTTCAATAAATCGGCGGTAATATCTGACATGTCCAAGAAAGATTCTCACCTCTTTCTGAGTCTTGGGGGGTGGAAGTCTAATAATGACCTCAATCTGTGTAGGATCGACTTTTATCCCTTTAGATGAAACACGATGTCCTAGAACCACTCCTTCAGTTAACAACATTTTGCATTTTTCATGGCTCAGAGATAGGTTCATTTCCTGACATATGATGAGGACTTTTTCTAAGTTGTCTAAGGCTTGCTGGTAAGTGTTTCCATAGACTATGAAGTCATCCATGTAGACCTCCACACAATCATGAATAAGATCGGAAAATATCCCTAGTACTGCTTGTTGAAATGTGGCAGGAGCGTTACACAATCCGAATGGTAAGACCCTATAGGCATAGGTGCCCCAAGGACAAGTAAAGGTAGTCTTGTTTTGGTCCTTGGGTGCTATAAGAATCTGGTTGTACCCACTGTACCCATCTAGAAAGGATAAATACTTCTTTCCAGACAAGGTATCTAGAACCTAGTCAATGAAAGGGAGAGGAAAGTAGTCTTTCAAAGTGGCTTTGTTGAGTTCTTGTAAATCAACACAAATTGTCCATTTCCCAGTCACTTTCTTTGGAACCACTACAAGTGGGGATACCCACTTACTATCGGAGATGGGATAGATAAATCCAACATTTAGCAACTTTTGAATCTCCTCCTTGACTATGTATTTGAGTTCTGGGTTCATCCTTCTTCGTGGTTGCCTAACAGGTGTCACTTCCCCCTGGGTATATATGTGATGTATGCATGTGTCAGGGTGTATACCCTTCATGTCATTGTATTCCCAGGAAAATTCTCTTGTTTGTTCTTTAAGGATATCTACTAACTGTTTCTGTTGGTCTGTATCTAGCCTGGAGTTCATATGTAAAAATTTCCCTGGACTAATCTCATAGGGCATAGTATAAGACATGGCAAACTCATCTATTTCATAAATAAAAGATGTCGAAGACAAAATGGATGGGTCTAATTGTTCTTGAAATTATTCCCCAAACATGTACTCAAATTGGGGAAAAGACTGTGGAAAATCCACACAAGTGATTGCAGAAATGAATTGGTTTAGCACATTTTCTGGTGTATGCTCCTAAAGTTCTCTTGCATGGTCACTAGGTAATACAGGTTCTTCCCAGTCTTTTTTCTCATATGGACATTCAAGCCACCATATATTCTCCATAATAGGTTGAGCTGGAGGGTAAATGGTGAGCGTATGGATAGAGAGACCATTTGAGATGGTCATTTCTCCTTCTCTACAACCAATAAATGCATTGGTTGTGGCTAGCCAAGGCCTTCCCAAAATAACGGGATGGCCTTTGGCAGGATCCTTTGAGTGAATGACAAGAAAATATACTAGGTACTCCCATGAGGCTAAAGTAACCATGACATCATCTAAAATCCCTTCAAGTATAACCCTAGTTTTATCTACTAATTCCAAAATGGTTGGGGTAGGTCGAAGAAGAGGTTGTGACTGTAATTGTTCCAAGGTAGTAGCGGTCATAACAGTTATGGCTTCTCCTAGGTCTATGAGAGTGTTTCCAATGGAGACCTCATTAATGGTTATGGTCACTACGGGGTTTCCTGGATTCCCATATTTTGCTAGCTTTGGTTGCTCTGATATGTACTCAGAGAGTCCTCCTACCAAATGTATTGTAGGAGGGTCCTTCTGCTTCCTACCTGGCTTCTTAATACACAATTATTTGACTACCTTACTATAGATTGGAATGTCTTTAATGGCTAGAAGCAGGGGAATCTTGACACAAATATTTTTCAATTCATTCAAAATGTCAAATTTCGGTTAGGTGGTAGGTTTCTCGATTACCAATTGGTCTGGATAAGGAGGGACCTTCGTAATTTGTGAAGGTTCATTTTGGGGAATCTTCGGTTCTTGATTCTTCGGGATAATAACATCTTCCCACCTAGTCCCATCCATGGGTTGTTTGGTGGTTTCTTCTTCTTCTTCTTCTTTCTGGATGACTATTGAAGGTCTCTGCCTCTCCAAAAATTTTCCCGATCTTAGTTGAATTTCCTGTAATGGAACAGAACTAATAACATATGTCGGGAAGGCCTACATCTCAACATTGTTAAGAGTTTGAGGGGGCTTATTATTGGGATTCAACACTAGCTGTGCCGATAATAGTGTCAGTCTTGGGGAGCTTGCATTTTGAAATTACAGCGGTTGTTGTTGTGGAATAGGAGGTAAAGGTGGTGGAACAAAACCTAGCAAAAGTTGTGGAGTATTTGATGAGAACTGAGGATAAGGATGGTTGGACATAGGGATAGGTGGAGCTTGAGGGTTTCCTTGATTGTGTCCTCCCCTCCATCCTTGAATCCAAGGATGTTGGTACTGAGTAGACTAGTTTTTCTAACCTGGTGAGTTCCACTGTTGTTGTTGATAATAGGGTGGAACTTGAGACTGTAGATCTGGGTATGTGGGTTGATTCCTAGGCTGCCATGGCCTCCTAGGTGCATAAGAAGACTCCCCAGGATCTCCACTCCTATAGATGGCTACTAAAACGGGAAATGATGGACATTTTTCAGTCACATGGTCTTCTGTACAGAAGCCACAAACTGAAATGTTATCTAATGGGCACTCCCTTGAGGAATGCTTCTTCCTGCATCTTGGGTAATATATGCTCATTGCTGCATTTTCCTCCTCCTATTTATTTTTTATTTTAAGGGTGTCCAACTGGGAACCTATTGTGTTTAGGATGCCTGTCTTGAAGTTTTCTAGAAGGTTCCCTATTTCTACTCTTGAAATACCACCTAAACTAGATGGTTTTAAGTTTCTGTTGTAAGGGTCCCGGACATTCTTTCCTGTTTTGGCTCTACTCCTTGAGTAATTTTTTCACATTTCACACATTTCAGCAAATGGTTTATGAGAGATGTCACCTTATGCCATCAGGTTAAGCATTTCTAGATATTCTTCTGAAATTCCCTTAAGGAAAAGAGCCCTAATTGCATCCTCTGGGAGGTCATGGTATTTTGACTTTTGGGAGATATAACCAAATCTTTCCATATAATCTTTGAGGGTCTCGTCTTCTAATTGTTGGATTTAAAAAATGTCATTACGAGACTCTTTGGTCTTGCAGTAATCTTGGTACTTCTTGATAAATATGTCTTTCATGGCTTCCCAAGACCTAATACTGGATTCTCCCAACCCCATGAACCATCTTAGTGCAGAGTCTTTGAGGGTGGCAGGAAAGAGTTTTAATTTATGGGCATCTTGTACATCATTCTAGCTCCTACACAAGATGTCAAATTCAAATAGGAAGGTGTCTAGATCTTCATTATTTTTACCATAAAAGGTAGGCAGTGCTAAGAGAGGAATATTCTTCATGTTGACATTCAGAGTGGTGTCCAAAATTGGAAACCCGAAGGTAATTTCGGTTTGGTTTCCAGTTTCTTCTTCCTCCCCTTGTCTCACATTGTTATGGTCCTCCTGATCATCCGTATTGGCTTGGTTTCCAAAAAGAGAGTACCTAGGTGGTTTTACCTTTGAAGAAAACAAGGTTTCCCTTTGAAAAAAGGTCTTCCTACTGATTGGATATCTGGGACTCTACTCGAGCCGGTTGAGACTATTGGTGCCAAATCTTTTGTGTCAATTTGAGAGATAATTACATCATCTGAACTACCAAACAAAAGATTCACTTGTTCAGGGTCTATGATATCTTTAAAGTTAGGGTCCCCTGGTGGTGGTTTAAAAGAAAAGGTTGTATTGTTTGGTTCTGTAGAAGACTCGAGTGGTCTTGCATCCTGTCCTAATATGATTGATGCTTCAATTTCTTGTTCTATAGTGCCCCCTATGTTAGTCTCTTCAGAAACTATTTGAGCTCTTTGAGTTGAGCTAGATTCTATTTTTCGGTATCAGTTTGTGGATTTTATAAGCGGAACGTTCCTTCCCCAAAGAGATCGAAAGGAACCTTGGTTGAAAGGTCTGATTTAGATTTAATGTATCTACCTTGTGGGTCTCTAGGCCTATTCATGAAAGAAAGAAAGAAAAAAAAAAAGATACCATTTGATTCCTAGGTCTATTCATGAAAAATAAAAGCAAAAAGAAAAACTACCATTGGGTTTGGGGGAACCTGCTATAGAAGATGCGCAGGTTCTTACCTCTCATCTTAAAGTGCCCCCTCCACTAAACTAATGCTAAGGTTTAGGGATGATCTATTTCCTAACTACTTCTTACCTTAAGACAACTCCCCGACAACGGTGCCAAAAATGATGGGTGTTCTATATGCACTAAAAACACAGTAAAAACCCTTAATTAAATTGTCAAACCAAGGTAAGTAAACTTAGAGTTGTAGAAAAATATATGCCAAAGGTAGAAGGTTGGTAGGTGTATAGTCTAACTAAGGAAGGTAGCTATCTAAGGCTAATCTATTCAAGCAAAACTATCTAATGAGCAAACCCTACTAAGCAAATTGAAACCAGGTAACCTAAGTACTTTTGGGCCAAGGATCGATGGATAGTTCCTAATAAAGAAAGTAAAACCCTATGTAAAGCAAACTAGTTCAACAATAAGCAATAAGCAACTATCTAAGCATATCAATAAGCAAATGACAAAATTAAACTATTTTATCTTGCCAACCTACATTCAATGAGTAACTACCCTATGAAAGCAAATAAATAAACAACAAGCAAAGACACCTAGCTAACCTACTAAAGCAAACAAACAAGTAAGAAAAGACACCTAACTAACCTACGAAAGCAAAAGACAAGTAAGCAAAAGCAACTAACTACTGCAAGCAATCAAAGTAAAACTTCTCATTGAACAACTATCTAGACTAAGAGGCAAGTGGACTAAATGCTTAATGAAAAGCTATTTCTAATGTGTGAAAGGAAATCTAAGAGGCAATTGGACTAAATGCTCAATGCAAAACTATTTCTAATGCATGAAAGGAAATCTATTTTATTGAAAGCAAGAAAGATTAACAACTTATTCTTAATCTATAATAAGCAAACTACTATATAATCTATCAAAGCAAAGTCTATCTATCCTACAACAACAATAAAATTATTTCCTAATCTATGAAAGAAAGAAACTATATCTATGAAAGAAGGAAAACTAATCTTTAGCCTATGACAATTCAAATATAATGCTGGTGGTTGTGTGAATGTCTTCGGTGTCGGATAATATCTCGATGGCATTTGACAACAAAGGACAATTCCAATGGTACAAGATCAATACTAATCTCAATGGAAAAATGAAAGGTATGGATTAAACAATCCAATGAGAATTTAGCCATGACAAAAATAATGTTAAATACCCTGCATATTCATGTATAAACCATTAACAACATAACGAGATCATCATTATACTTCTACACTATGTAATCAGAACTAGATTCAACCATTAACTAGGAAATTTAACTGCATTTTAATCTATGAAAGGAAATTGCATAAAATAAAACTATGCTATGTCTACTCTAACCATTCAAACTGCAATAAGGAAATAATTGAAAACAAAAATTTAACTATGAAAGTAAATTAACAATCTACATTAACCAACAACTAATTAAATGAGATCTATATAAAACTCAAGTAAGCAAGCTATAATAAAAAACTGGAATTAACTCTATCCATCCATCAAATCCTTGTCAAAGAAAACCCAAATTAAAACTCTATTCTATTCTAATTAAACTTTGTTTTAAACTAGACTATAAAATCATAAATCAAGCATGATCTAACATCTAAATGCACATGGGGTTAGTATAGAGACTTGCAAGTCTGTTCCTAATCTACAAAGTCAATGCATGCTAACACATCTGATCATTCTAACCTACAAAACAATTAAAACAATTAAACTACAACAAACTAGTTAACACAATAAAAAACATGCATGTACAGAAAATAAAAAGAGCAATTAAATTAAGAAATTCATAAATAAACATGAAGACAGATACCAGACTACTGGTGCCCCCCCCCAGCAAGTCACAGTCACTCCTTAAAAGCACACCACGAGCTTAACAAGATGAATTCACTATTAAAACTTGAAAATGCAGTTCTGGCATAATTCTAGCAATGTAAAAACTCAAAAATAGAGAAAAACGAGTTTGTCTCCAATACACTGGTTCTTCTACTTGGTTATGCTACTAAACAATCATCTGACCATCCTAGTGATATTTATAAGCTTACAGACCAAGTGGTCGACAATAGGAGGATCGAACCACTTCTAAATTTGGAAAATTACAATAAATGATTCCCTAACTGATAAAACGGAGCGAGCCAATAATCGCCCTCTTTGGACAACTAAAACTGAGTTGTCTAGAGCTCAGTAGCTAGAGGGGATAAGGACAAACAAAACCCACGTACCCGATTTTCCCGTCACTGGCCGCTAATACCTTAACCGCCAAGTCACCCTGCATTTTTGTGCAATACGCAATGCTGGACAGAGTGCCAGAACAAGTGTCAGATCAAGTGCCAGAACTAGAAACATAGTGCGTTTTTGCCCTGTAACACCAGAAAAATGTGAATTAGCTCTTGGAAATCATAAAACATGGTGAATTATACTTGATACAATCATTAAACATGAATTGCACGTACCTTATGTCGATCATACCATCTTATCATGAAATTCTTCAAAAATCTCCTTTAAAATATGAAAAACACATATGTACATATGACAAAAGTGTATAATAACCATCATAAAAGTGATCATATCTCCGGCCCAACACATACACCATGACATAACATAGGTATCCCTCAAAAATATTAGAATAAAACCACTCAACCAACCAACCAACATCTACCATATCCAAACATAATAACAACCATACAAATAATGTTTCAGTCACTCACCATACCTTGAGTAAATCTAAGCATCAAGACAACATATAACCATACCAGAACTTCTGTAGAAGATCTGAACCTGTAGAATGATATCTTGGGAACTAGCTTTAGACTTGGGGAACGTGGAACTAGCATCTATTCAATATTTTCTTGGCCTTTTCAAATATACGTGACATGTGCTTATTCAACATGTGTATGTACACTCCCTGACCCTCTACATCCCATGTATGTACGTGATCTGGCCTACTGCAACCCGCGTACAACTTCAGAAAATGAGGGTTTTCTGAACCTCCGAAACTTTCGTCGTCGAACTTCCTTGCTACCTCAGACTTGTAGAACTTTTGATGCATCCATGAGTACTCGCAATGAACCTTTCACCAAAAATAGATCTTCAATATGCTCACAATATTCATCATCATAAGATACCCTTTCTCTCTTATTTATACTCCTCCAAGTAGCTTCCTCTAGGGGCTATCTCCTAACCAACTTCCTTCTTTTGGGGCTGACCCACTTTGTCCACTTACAACCACTTTGACTTGTAACCACTTTGTCCACTTACAACCACTTTATCCACAAATAGTAAACTCTCCACTTATAGTTGCAACTAATTTATCTTTTATTTTTTTCCTATTGCAACCACTTAACCCATGACTACCCAATTTTACTGGTCAACTTCTTCTAGGAGCTTCTAGAATAATTTCACTTCTTTGACTTTTTAGGGGCTTCTAGATAACTCATGAGGGTTCTCCAACTTCACATGGCCATAACTCTCTAACCATGAAGAGTTATGTGATGTTCCACATATCACCAAAAATGGCATGACATGTAATATCCATCCAGAATAGTCTCACTTGCAAATTCACTGATATTCATTACATTATTCCTCAACCAAACTTGGGTTCCTTAACCACACATCTAGGATGATTCAACCACTTAACCATTTGGACTTCGCAAAGCATCTTCCCATGAAGGATTTCACCATAAGGGGACCACTTTGGAGTTCATCCATTTGGTACTTCCTATAAACCATGACATGACATCAATTATATCAATGACAACATAATCCAACAGTCAATACATCAATGATATAAGCACATCACTATGAAAATACTTGACATAAATCCTTTGACATCAATGACAACATAGTACAACAACATCCCCTTTTGGAATTGATTGCAACACCAACATTGATGTCAACACCAATCATTGATGGAAACACCAAGACATGACAATTATCATGCTCCCTTTGTGATCATCGCTCCTCATCAATATTCATTTCTCCACATCAATGTGACTATCTCTCCCCCTTTGACATCAATGGAAAATGATATATATCTTTGGGGTTGCTCCCCCTGACTGAATTGTCTTTGAGGTTGCTTCCCATGGTTTTTATCCATGCATCTGATGAATCTCTCCTCCTGGAATCATGCCTCTACAACCGATCATGGGAAGAATAATAAATCCCCCTATGGGTATGTATCCCCCTATATTCTCAGTAATATTAACAATATGCCACCAATGCAATGTTAGAAAAACAGGACCACGGAGCAATAAAATAAAACAAATGCGGAAACAAAACACAGAAGATACACAATACAAGAGAGAGATAGATTTACATGGTTCACCCAGTGTGGGCTACGTCCACCAGAGAAATTGCCAGGTCCTTTCTTTATTATTATCCAGCAAAATGAAGGGATACAACCTACAACAAAACCCGTTGT
>JZKD02S0129299.1:285807-296536 GCA_000966675.3 Picea glauca
AAACAATAATAGCCATCTTCATATTCTCCCCCCCAACACTGGCATGTTAATTAGGTAGCTTAGCACATAATGGTCTGTATACATCTTAAAGTGTGATCCTAGCAAATAATGTCTGAACTTTTTCAATGCATATACCATGGCCAATCCTTCACGTTATGTAGTAGTATAGTTCTACTCCATAGTTGACAACTTCCTACTTGAAAATGTAATGGTGTGATATAAGTATCCTTCTCCTGGCTGAGCTAGTACTCCACCTAGCACTATAGAAGATGCATCAACATGAACATGAAATTCCTTCATTTGGTCTGGAAAAAATAGAATTAGTGTAGTGACTAGCTTCTGCTTCAATGAATC
Source organism: Picea glauca (assembly GCA_000966675.3). Classification (NCBI taxonomy): domain Eukaryota; kingdom Viridiplantae; phylum Streptophyta; class Pinopsida; order Pinales; family Pinaceae; genus Picea; species Picea glauca. The sequence continues at coordinate 286,162 of JZKD02S0129299.1, forward strand.
TAAACTCTGTTGACATTCCTCATTCCATTGAAACTTAACTTCCTTCTTCAAAAAATTCTCCAATGGGGATATGATCTACGCATATCCTTTGATAAATTTTCTATAGTATCATGTATGACCCAAAGTTGCTCTCAACTATCACACTGAAGTGGGTGGTGGAAAATCAACAATTAAATCTATCTTCACAGGATCAATTAACAATATCTGTTTACACACCACATGTCCCAACACGATTCCAAAAGGTGCACAAAAAATACATTTATTTAATTTCAATGGGATCTAAAACTACTTGCACCTATCCAACATTAAGCGCAAAGTTTCAACATGGTCTTTTAACAGATTAAATAATGTCCAATCATCTAGGTACACTTCTAAGAACTTATGAATAAACTCTTTGAAAGTTGCTACAACTACTCTGGAAAACATTGTTGGTACATTCTTCAACCCAAAAGGAATAATTGTGTATTGATAGCTTCCCCATTTCTTCACAAAGGTTATCTTGTGTTTATCCTCCTGGGCAATCTTGATCTGATCATATCCTGAAAACCCAACAATGAATGAATACATGACTTCTTGACCTCCTACATTCTCCAAAACTTCATATGTGAATGGTGTAGGAAACATATCATGTAGACAAGTATCATTTAATTTTTCAAATCTATGCAAATTACAATTCCCCCTATCTTCTTGTCCTGCACTACCATGGGGCCAATCCATTATGATTCATCCATGGTTCAATAATTCCTACTTCCATCATCTTATCTATCTCTGCTTTCACATTTTTCTTCTATATCGGGTTCAATTTGTAGGGTCTCTACCTCATAGGCTTGGCATTCATCTATAATGGAATATTCATCTCTCATAAATCTCTATCAATCCCTTTCATATCTAAAAAAGTAGTCGGAAACAGGTCATGATACTCGCGTAGTAGGTCAACAATATTTTCAATTGTTTCCTCACTCTAGTAGTCACTTATGTTCACGAACTTGGGCTTATCCTTTGTCCCAAAATTTACTTTGTGCATTCTTAAAGGATTTGCATACACAACTAATTCAAGCTCTGGACCTTATACTGTGCATTCTCCTTCAGATTCTAGTATTTGCACATTTCTTGGGTCTTCCTCTTCTTGGTATTCTTCAACAACATTATAACAATGAAAAGCCTCTTCAACTGTCGTAGTAAACATAGGTTCAATATGCATCAATATTGATCATCTCGAGTCTTATGATGCAAAAATATTGTTATTGATAACCTACAAGGCTCATTCAATCAAAGGTGCATCATCTTTGGAACTAAAAGTTACCTTGAAATTCCAAGCCAATTCTTCTCAATCTATTGTTCCAATGCACACTTCTAGTTCTATGTACTAGTTCTTCGTGATTGTGTCCAAAGTATGTAGAAACAAATGTTTCCATTCTTTCTTAGGTATTGAACTCCACATCACAATACATTTTGTAATATGGTCTATAGAGCAACTCAATCCAGTATATTTCTACATAGTATATCCATTCTCTGTTCTGAACCTGACCTATAATAACCTTTTGTACTGTTGCCAATATCTTATACCATCCTTATGTCCAGCCCACCATCTTGCTGAAGTCGCTTTCAATGCAACATTTAAAGATAATAATCTTTGATGATTTGATATTTTCAATTCAAAATCTCTTATAAAAGAAGCTACATCAGTTATTCCATCATACCTTGGAGGATCGCATACCTCAGTTCCAATCCATTGAAATGCGTGGGTGATCTAAGCACATTTCCTTGTAGATACTTCATGCAATCTCTACTGCCAATTCTCCAAAGATTCTTCTGAATCTGATGCACATGAGATGATACTTATCCAACTAAGTACACAATCAACTATAGGATTCACATAATCATCCATCCACGTAATCATATTATATAGGTTATCAAGCTCTTTTTCCTTTGCTGGTTCTATATATCTTCTTCCTTCAGTAGGATCCAACGACATAGTAACATTCAAGTCTTCTACTTAAAATATCATATGTATCTTCTTTAGATCAATGATTTTCCAGTTTTCAAAGGACCAATAAAGTCTAAGTATCACTAGGTAAGGGGTACTACCATCCACCATCTCGGTCACTTCAAAACCGGCTAAGTTGTGCACTCCATTAATACTAACACTTACCCATGTCAGTCTCCCAATTGGAACAATCTTATGTTGATTTTCTAATATCAATTGAATGGGAAACTATCTCAATTGTGACTTACCCATCATTTCCTAGGTCTTCTTTGGAATTACATTCACATCCAAAGTTAGATCCAAAATAATATTTTCCATGTCGTAATCTCCTATTTGTGCATTGAGTCAAAACTCTATGTTTGTCCTCTTATTGCATTGCAATTGGTTAACTACTCAGTGTGTGATGGGTATCTCTCTTTCTTGGGTGAAATGGTCAATCATTCCACACAACATACTCAAATCAGACTCATCCTTCATTAATTCTAAACAACTTCTTAAGAATTATTTCATAGTGCTTACCTTTTCAACTTGCCTTTTTGAATAGTCATAAGTTGGAGGCATATCATATAATGGTGTCCTAACATACAAAGGTGGTGCAATCGAAGTTGATGCTAGCCATTATGGTCCTATCATTTATTTTCTTTCTTTCTTGTAGGTCTCTTTCTATTTTCTAGGATCAAATAATAGAAGAGGTTTTGATGCTTTCCTGACCCACTGGTGGATCTTGTTCCCCTGCTCTGTCACATCAGCTCTGGTTCTTGCTCCTTCACATGTAACCCCTGCTATATTAGGTTTCTCATCATGTGCCTCTGTTTTTATCATGATTCTGATTCATCTATACATTCATATTGCTATTTTCTTGCCATTTTGCAATAAACTGCAGACAATCCTATGTTCCATGGTATAGTTGTCTGCAATATGTACATGCCATGTAGGGATTCAGATAGTCACACACCAAATGTCCCAGTTGATTGTAGTTATACCATATAATTGGCCCTCTCCCTTTTCCAAATCCTCCTCTTCTGTGACCTCTAAACCCTCTTCTTCCTCCTTGATTATAACCTCTTGGAGTATTATACTGCAGAGCTACTTCTTCTGATTCTTCACCTTGGACTCTGTATGCATATATAGTTCACTCTCTCATCAAATCAAATGCACAACAATCCTTCTCTTCATGTCCTATTGACTTACAAAGGTTACAAAACAAGTTTCTAGGAGAACTCTAATATTTCTGCATCATTGGACAATTAGTAGGGTGGTAACCCATCGTGTTGCAAATTTCACACCATACACCTAATGGATTCAAAGCTCCCGTATTCAAATACTGTTGAAATGCTAGACATTCATTCTTATGATGAGCTTATGTTCTACATGTGATACACTAGACTTCCTCACATTTTTATTTTCCTTTCGCAAGTTCTTGCAACTGAATAGTCAGTGCTGCTAACTGTGATTGAACTTGAGCAATCCTTGTGCCATTTTCTCCTACATGGGATGCTTCCAATTTCATATAAATCTCCATGGCTTCTGAGTATGATGCAATCTTCTACTGCGTCAAAGGGAAATGTATGTGCGCCAATAATTCTACAATAAACCACTCCCTATGTTGTTCATCTGGAATATGGAATGTTAGTTGATCCTTTAATATGATAAACCATTGGTCATAATCCCACACTAATTCATTCAATATATACTTAATCTCCTTCAGCTCTGTAATGCACTATGACTCGAACTTAGGCTTATGGAATTATTTCAACAACACTTGCCTTGCATATGTCAATGTTCTAGTTTGTCTCGTAGGTGTAGTAGTTTGATATTTCATGTACCATAGTAATGCACGTTCTCTAAATGTTGTACCCAACTGCACAATCTTTGAATCATCTTCCTGGATGTTCTTCACAGTCCATATAGTTTCAAAAATAAAAAAAAATGTTGTTTTAGATCCTCTTAACCTTCCCCGTGAAAGATAGGCGTTCATAAAGTGGGATCTACTCCCACCATCGTATTCTGTGTGGTATTCCTCCCTGGTGATACTATCTGAAGTTGGGTTACTGTACTACTTCCACTGCTCTAACTGTTATCCTTACCTCCCTTACTAACTACAATCAACAAAGTTTCCTCAAACCTTGGAGATGATAAGGGGGTCATGGGTTTGATGTAGAGTCTAGCCTGAGTGGGATCTTCTTATACCAGACTAAGTTGATCTTCTGTGTGCGATATGATATGGATTACTATGGCAGTGTCTCTTTCTTCAATCTCACTATATTTCTCTTCTCTCTCAGCCACAATCCTCTTCCTACTATATCAAAACCTCTTTCCACTATGCAATACCCCAATCTCTTCTTTTGTTGCACCTTCTTCTTCTCTCGACATTGTCAACTCATATGTTCCTCATTCATTCTTCCTTGTGACACTCAGACCATTCCTTGGTCAATCCCTAGTTTCCCCTATGCGTGAAGGATATTAGCTACTAAGGAAATCAGATTCCATCTTCATGACTCTCTTATCACACAACAACATCTTAATCCAAGTAGATAGTGACTTCAAGTACCTTTCAAGCAGACCCTTAAAGAATTCCCTTTTAGCATCACTATACGAATGAGCACAATCTATAGCAAATTTAGTAATGTAACCTCCCAGTATACTATCCAACCAGTAATCGACTACGCATGATACCTGATTGCTTGTAGTATTAACTTCCCAGATCAAATCAGGAGTCTAGTTTCTCAGAATCACAGTGTAGTATCTTCCGTTCTGTTCAATTAATCTATGGATCCACTCTGCTAAAATATTCAGGAAATCAACAAACAAAATTTCATACAAATGTGTAAAAACACACTTTTGTAGCCATTCCTTTGCGTTGATCCTCATATTCTTATTCTGATCTACAAAAAAATTGATCTCTTTCCTATCCAACCATTTTCCAATCTCCTCCTTAGTAGGTCTCCACATCCCCCTCAGTCATAGATCTCGGTCTCGACAACATAACCATTTGTTGGCACACAATGGCCAGACATGGGGTTCAACATTAAATCACAAGAAAAACCCTAAAGATATTGGCCCTTTCAGAATCACCCACAAACAGACGAAGTCTCACCCGAGGTACCTATGGGGTTTACAAGAACCAGTTTCCGCAGTCATGGGGGAATGGGAGACATTGATCATATTTGTCATACTTAACATTAATTCATTATACCAAATATATTGTGCATGGAATCATCAAAGCATCTATCATATTCATATTAACCATTGATACATTACATGTACACCATAAACATAAAAGAAACACAACACAACATACATCATAACACAAAAATTTAACGTGGTTCACCCCAAACTAGGCTACGTCCAAAACAATATTCTTCTTATATTATTATTCAACATCTTCTTACAAAAGTTGTGCATTGTGCTCATATAAGATATCTCAATTGTAACCCATTATACCCTTGTCATTCGCACATATAGTGCACACTTAGCTCATTCTTCCTTACTCCTCACTCAACAACTTAGTCTTTTTCCCTCTCACGGACTACTCGTATGATCATCTCAACACCTTCTACCCAAAAACCCTTACATATTTATACATTGACACTAGGGCTTATCCTATTACAAAATGGATCAAAAGGTATAACTACTCCTGACTAACTTATGTTTTACGTGCATGTTGATCCTTGAAAATGCATTGATTGTCTTCCTTTCTTCTGCATGCGTTGCTCCTTAGCTGACTTGTTGCATGCTTTGCTTCTATGTGATTCCCAAAACTTACCCAAAATGTCATGCTCCAACAACCTACTTATCAACATGACCACATCTTGCACTACCTCTCACAAGTAAGAAGTGGGATACATATTTGAAGTGCATTTTCAAAATGATCTTGCCTCTTCCCATGAGCTCTCAATTATTATCACAAGTTCATTCTTGTGATCAAATCCCTACACAAAATATTTTAATCTAATATTATCCTAGGTGGTATGAGAATGTAGATATACTTGAGGGTGCAAGGGGCATATGGCCTAATCCTTTCTCTCTTGTTTGAGTACATGCTTCATTCCTTATTATTTTCTCTCTTTATTAACCATTGAACTATGGTTGGACATAGAAAGACTTATATCCTTGTCATGATTTTATGTAGTTGTGAAAATCCCACCATATAGTTTATCCTTTTGCCTCATCTCCCTTTGTGATGGTAGGTAGTTATAGTGGCATGGAAAATTTTTGGTGTTTTTAGAACATATTTCCAAAATCCTGGTTCTATTGTACACCAACAATAGGAGATGTGCCATTGAAGATGGGATTAGATTCATGGATAGGTGGTTCCTCGTATTCCTTATTCTTTGATTTTCCCCTTTTTTGGAGTCATGATGTTAAATGTGTGCTTATACCAACTCTAAAAAAAAACATTGCATGTTAGTTAGAGAACCAAAACACATGCATTCCTAGTTACAATGGTGAGTTAAAAGGAATATTTGATGGTGAAATGGTAATACAAATAAAATCACATCCTACGAAATGAACATGATCTATTCTAAATAATTATTTGAATTGGTATGTAGGTGTGATCTGAATGATGATGTGAGGAATAGATCACCTTTGAAAACAAAACATGCTCTAGTTGCATTCCTATTCTTAACTACAAATGTGTGAGATATTGATCAAGGGTCTTGTGCTCATATTGTTAAAAAAAATACAGAGGTGAAAGAAATGGATAAAGGGTGGAAGGTACCCTAGTATCACTTCTATTACCTACTACAAATGCAAGTTGAGGAGACCCAACAAGCCTACAGGTGCACTATACTTCCACTTTCAAAGAGTTGGGAAATCGGTAAATCACAATCACGGTTAAAGGATCACAACTCTCTAAGTGAAATTTGTTTTCTCACGTGAAAGGATTCAAGGGTAACAATTTTAATGGAACATGGTTTATGGTTTATCTCTTAGGGTCAATTTCATATAATATATGCTAGGTTTCACTCCTCATAGGGATAGGTGTGAACCCTTCTCTTTGAAATAATGACTTAAATGAGACTCAAGAGACTTCTCTTAACTTAATCCATACGTAGTTGAATCCTTCTCAAATAAATTCACCAAAGACTATTCTACCCTTAACCCTATGTGATAACACTAAGATCGAAGGATGGATAACTTACTTGGCCCATGGATGGCATGTACATGCTCTCAGTGATGGAAGAAAAATGAGCAAAGCCTGGCTTTTCATTGATGAATATAAGCAAGACCTCAAATAGAAGGATGGATACAAGGTAATTAGGCATATGTTAGTATGTCAAATAGGAAGGAAATCCTAAGTAATTTATTTTAATACAAGTTCCCATATCATATAGATGAGTTAATTAATCCACAAGATGTTTAACTTAGGAAATGGTTTAAATACACCACCTTTCTATATGTAGGTGTAGAACCGCTCACTTCAAAAACTTATAGCATGGGACTTGTAAATCGTATTGCACTTGGAAGCATGTCAAAAGGAAAGTGAATTATAAGGCCTCTCAAAGAAGTGTGTGAATGAGAGTGCCTAAGGGTTAATATGAAAGTTCCACTCATATTTGTCCTGATGAAATATCCCTTCACATTATAATTTTCTATAGTGTGTGGTTATGATGATTTTCACATTGATATAAGATGGTCTTAAGTTATCTACTAATAGTGTGAGTGCATATGGTACTTTCTACTTGTCCCCATGAAAGAAAATATACCACGAGTTACTCCCATCCATTGAGGAAATAATATGGTTTGTATTTCCTCCGATGAAGGGCATTGAAACATGAGTTCACAACACTTCAAACAAAGAGGAGGTAACCTACCCAATCGATGAAATAGAGGTGATATACATAGGTTACCATTATTTAAATGAGAGTAAGGTTAAGTTGCACATGGTTTAGTGAAGAGAGAAATAGAAGAAGTCTTAACTAGATTAAGATTAAGTTGCACATGGTTTAGTGAAGGGAGAAATATAATGAGTCTTAACTAGAGATTAAACCAATGAAGGTTGAATGATGAAAATCATGATGCCAACACTAAATATGTTGGATTTATAAGAAGACTTGGTGAGATATACATATATGGTTTCCCTCATTCTAGAGAAAGAGTAGGTGGAATATTTTCTAGCGGAAAACCAATAATAATTTAAAGATTCGTTCTTGGAGCTGTAATATTTTATTTATAGTGATACAGGTTACAAATTGATCTTTAGTAGTTATAGTTTGAATGAAAATACTAAATCTAAAAGGATAAAATTGCAACTTTCTATTCTTCAACTAATGCAAAGTGATTTGGACTATAAACAAGGGCAAAAGCATGGCTATAAGGTTTGAACTAGCAACCATTAGTGTTAGTGCCTTAGTATTTGATACTAGTGACTTGGAATAAAGTTAGGAATCCTAGAATGAAGCAAGACCCTACGATAATGGAAAGAGGCATTGAGTGTAAGGCCTTAGCCTTGAATGACTTTGGGAACCTTTATCACATGATCAACTTGGTAGTCACTAACCAACATGGATGAACATGACGGAAGGTTGATGGCTAGATTATTTTGTTTTGGGCAACCTTGCATGATGGAAAGGAGCACCATGGACATGTTGGGAACCCTTGCTCAGAATGGACACACCACATACCTTGGAAACTCAAATTAGTTGGATGCAATAACAAAATAATGTAAGGGAAATTGTTGAGGGAATGCAAAGAAGGTTATCATGAATGACCTCGTCCATAGGCATGCACTAAGCATGATGAACAAAGTGGCTTAGAAGAATTTATTGTCTTATAGACAACTTGGGAGCACTTGGATGGATACACATGGTTGAGTGAATTTCAGTTGGGATTACTTAGTTGGCACACTCAGATGGACACATGTTGGCTAGGCGCACTTGGACACACCTTACTAGGTGCACTTCTTAGGTCCACTTTGTATGTTTTAAACCTTTACATTATAACAATGCACTTAATATTCTTTATAAAACAAAAATAAAACAATAACATTCACACATATTACTCATAAATTTACCTTGGAAACCCTTAACCAAGAAAACCATAAAAATGTTTAGGGTTTCACCTCTAACTCTCATTGTATTAACTTCACCATTTACAATACAATATACATGATTCCATGACATCCAAAACGCTAATATGTCAACTTGGATTAGATTCATTAACTAGAATTATAATACAATGAGCCGAAAGACCATTGGCCAAAAATCGCCCCAAAACAGACCAGAAACAATCTAATTTTTTTTTACAAGGGTTTTGTCCCTGAACCCCTAGATAGGAACTAATCGTGCAAAGAATATAACACATGCCCAATATTATCCAACTTGTTGTTTTCTTTTCATATGGGTGGGGGAGGATTACATGATCAACAATTCCCATTGCTTCTCTACACCAAGATAAATTGTGAATGCTTACATACTTTTTCAATGAATTTACAATATTATTCGAAGTGTCCACCTTCACCAACAACATGTTCTTTTCTTCAACCATGTCTCTCACAAAGTGATATTTAACATCAATGTTCTTTGTCCTATAATGATAACCAGGGTTCTTTTCCATAAAGATTGCACTATGACTATCACAATCTAACCTTACATCTTGTTGTACAAAACCAATACTTGAACACAACCTCTATAACCATACAACTTCCTTATTCACGTGGGTAGTTTTCGTGTATTTAGATTATGTGTGTGAGAGTGCCACTACATATTGTCTCTTTCTCATCCAACTGATTGTTTCTCCAAATAGGTTAAACACATAACCACTTATAGATCTTTTGCATTCCATATCTCCAGCCCAATCTTTTTCAACAAAACCATGTATGTCCAACACTATGTATTCTCTAGGTATTCCTTCGTAGAAAATTCCATAATGTGTAGTGCCATGAATACACCTGAAAACCCTCTTTATATCTGTCCAATGATCCTTCCCTAGTTTTGACTTATACCTACTTAAAACTCCCACTGAATGTTCAATGTTCATTCTAGCATAGACCATTTCAGACATCAAAATACCAACAACAATAGCATAAGGAACATGAGATATGTCCTCTTACTCTTCCTATGTCTTGAGACATTGATATGTAGATAACTTTGCACCTACAAGAATAGGGACCTGTTGGGCCCCAACAACTCCCCTTATATTTTTACAAAATTTAAGGGGCCCCTATTAAAATCTTGATAATTATAATGAGCTACAGAATAAACCTTTTCAAATAGTTCCATTCCTTGGCTTGCTTTGAGACAAAATTAAGACATTCACTTTAATATGATTCATTTAGTACAAGAGTATATGTCAAAAGTTAAAAACGAGCATAAAAATCTCAATTTAAACAAAAACGTTAATTTTTATCAAATGTTTACTTTTGTTTAAATTATGATTATGTGT
>JZKD02S0129299.1:308276-325832 GCA_000966675.3 Picea glauca
AATATAGCATATACACAATGCACTTGGGTGTATCTTGTCAAGCACACTTGGATGTTGGCATACCTTTGGAAGAGAAGACATGTGGCACTTGCAATGTGACACCATTTCATGTGAATGTCGATAGACAAGTCATGTGGGAATAATTGAGTTGAACAAAGGGGATATTAGGTCCACCTTAGATTGAAGGGGCTTATAAGTGCAAAGAAAGTGTCATACAAAAATAAGGACACCCCAAAAGTGTCAAGGATAGCTGAAGAAGTCATTCACAAAGAGTGTAAAGGAGATCTGCAATTTGTTCCAAGCTTTGTGGTTAGCATGGTAGGGAAAATTGTACTGGCTAAGTGAAAAGGAGAAGAAGATAGGACTTGCAAGAGGCAGTCTATAGTTTCATGAGGGATTGGTTTGATAGTTTTTGTAGGCAATTGAGCCTTTTGTAATAATAGTCTATAAATGAGACATAGTTAGTTGGACATGCTCCTTTGTTGTACATTATTCAATTATTCAACTAATAAAGTTAAGGCACCTTCCTTGGGTGTTGCCCATACATGCATATTGTGGACTCTTTACATCATTGGATGTTATTGTCCCTTGTAATGCATTGTGTTCACTAAGTATTGAAATATTGGATAAGTATGAAGTATTGATGAGATGTTTTGAAGGCCACATTTGGATGTGTGCCTATTAGTGAATGAATGTGGTTGAGTACTTAGTTGCATTTGAAATATTGTAGTTTAAGGAAAAGTTATGGGTAGATCTTAAATGAAGAGGTGTAGTATGGTTGTAGTAGGCATAGGTTGGCTAAGCCCTTGCAGCTAAGGAAAAGTAGTGCCACACTACCTCAGGCAATGAAACGGACTTGGGAGAAACTCAAGTTTGCAAAGAATATTTGAGCAAACTGTAGGTCCATGATAAGTGATTTTAGAGCACATGCGGGTACTCTTCATCACATTTAAAGAGGAAAGAGTTGGTTGTGAGAGTGATTTGAAGACAAAATTATTGCTCGTCATCACTGTCCTTATCATGAAATCTAGTATCAAAGAATAATATTTGGTTAGAAACATTTCACTTCACCATTGTCACTATCATGACAATCAATTTAGAGAAATTTGAGTGCTCCTCTTTATGTCTAGGAAAACTTGAGGTAAATCCACAATCTTTGGGACAAGTTGTCATGCCATCGCAAGAATGAATTGAAGGTTGGAACACAAATTTAGTGCCTCGGCACATTTATAGGTATCCAAGATAATTATCTGCATAGACCTTGAAGACTTGAGGCCCTCTTCACCATGAACTGGAAGGAAGAAACAAACTTTAGTGATAGGTTGAGTAGGGGGACAAGAGTAAGCTTGAGGTAGCAAGGTAAAGTTGAGTCTTTGAGACTTGGGGAAGATTATTTGGCCATGCCCATGTGCCACATGGATGGCACAGAAGAAGAGTCCATGAAGACAAGTAAGCAACCAAAATTTCCTAAATTCATAGGTACGAATATTGTTTGTTTCCTTTATTATCATAATCATTTTTCTATAGATCATCCTTTTAAGAAGAAGTTGGAATAATTGGGAGAAGTCCAAGAAAAATTAATTTTTAAGGAAAATCTAGTAACCTTGGGAGGAGCCCAAGTGAAAAAAATTTCAAATGCAACATTAGAGGTTCTTAGTGCCTTGACAACAATCTTATGCAAGTTTGTGGAAAAAATTCAGGAACAATAGTTTGCAAAGGTTGATCAATTTTGGACAGTGTATTTTTGTAGTTGTTAGAGGTGGCCTTTGCAGCCACTTGCCATCTTCCTTCCACTAATAAAATCCATAGGTGGCTCACTGCCTAGAAGTAGTAAGTGGAACCTAAAGTGCCTATAAAGGTGCCAAGTTTAGTGAAGAGTTAGACATAGGAGGAGTCGTTTAGTCAAAAGGATGAAACTCGTGATGGAAATAGGGAATCATATTCTCCACATCAATGCTCATTCAGTCATTATATTGTCCAAGAAGTAGGAAAATGGGTGAGGAGGCACTAGTGCATGAGTGCCATGAACAAATTTTTGAGTTGCAAGAGGCAACTTAACAACTTTGGTGGAGACCTTTCCTGTAATGTCCCCATTGGCCTAGGAAGCATAAGGAATGGTTACACTAGCCTAAATTGGTTCCCGTAGGATAAGCCGGAAAATTTACCTAGGGAACTCAACTTTTTCCTAGGAAATGACTTTATAAAGTGAAAAGTGGAAGAAGGGAGACATGGGTCTTAGGCAAAATAAAGTCACTTCAAAATTATAAAGTGTGCAAGCATAAAGTGACCTTAAAAGAAAATTAAAAGTAAAGTGCACGAGAATTAATTCAATGAGAAATAAAAGAGGGGAAAAGAGGAGGCGTCCCTCATTCTTACATTCACTCATTTGGAAAATAGATTTTTGAGAGCTCTTGAGAAGAGAGTTTAGGGTTTTGGGAAACCCTTCATCCATCTCTAGTTTTAGTGTTGAAACTATACACCCTAATCATATATGAGGAAGAAGTAATTTCAGATTTCTTCATTGCACTTCACTAGATTGAGTTTCATCATTCAATAGTTAATCTGGATGTGTGGGGATCGATTTAATCAAGGAGGATGAGTTTACTTCACTTCTTGGTGCTTTTTCTTTACTTGGGTGACTTCCTCCTTCATTTTGTTGAGTTGAAGACAACCTGAGCGATTCTTCATATTGTTGGGCGATTTATTACTTGTGTGGGGCATACCCATCACCAAAAGGGCGCGTATATCATCACAGAGATCAGAAATAGCAATGTTGGGGTCATATCCCTTGTCCTGGGCGTGATCTATACAGGTTGGGCGCATATTTCCTTGCAGAAGGGGAAAATACAAGGGTGGGGGTCGAATCTTCATATTGACAAGAGTGGAAGAGAGGCACAAACTGATTGGTGGTCGTGGCACCTTCTTACTGGGCACATTAGGTGCTTCATAATTGTTGTTGTGTTGGTTTTGGACTGTTGGGCATGATTTTATTGCTGAATGGAGTTTATTGAATGTTGGGTTGCATATTATTGTCAATGAAGGCCGTGGGAATTTCTATCAAGAACCAGTATTTTTCTACAGTACTATCTCAGGGTTGTAATAGCTATCTCTTATCAGTTTGAGGGGTGAACAAAGATAAAGAAGAGGACTTCTATTCTGCTGTTGATTTATTCTCCTTATACAACCTATTTACGACGTCTATTATCTTAGAATACTCGTTGTTGGGAACATATTCACTTTGTTGGGCGCTTTTACTATGGATTGTATGTTGAGAAACATACATGATTAAGGAGATGGGCGATTCTGATCACATATAATCAGGTTCCATATTGAATTTTTGTAGCTTCTGATTGTGGTATTTATTTAATGTTAAGTGTTGATATGTGTTCCCACTCATAAGACTGATTGTTGGGTTATTTTCCATTATGTATCTTTTCCCTTATTTCCAAGAATAATTAAATAAGATTGTTGGATTAGTTCCTTTCCATAAGCATATGATATTACTATTCTCAAATTGATTACTGTTATAAATTGTCACTAAATTGTTTGACAAAATCTGCCAACCAAATTTAGAGGAAAAATTGTATAACATAGGCAAGGAATATTAAAGTGGTATCAAAGCATGTTTATCTGCAAATGTGGGCTCTAAAGGGCATTTGTAATCAGATCTATGAGACCAGAAGACGAGAAGAACATTACCTACTGGAGGCATAGGGGAAGAACCCTAGATCCCCCTGAGTGGGAAGAAGAAGAAGAGGTTAGATAAGAAGGGACAAGAGAGGCAACACCATCTATATCACCTAAGGGAAAAGGAACTATGGGGGAAGAAGATGATGTCAGGATCAATAGTTTGTTCAACATCTTGAATGACTTGGCCAAGGGTCAAAAGGCCATGATGGACCTCATCAGGAAATTTGCTAAGAATTCGTTGGAGGGCACAACAAAGCAGAACCAGAATGGTGATGGGGGTTCAAACAATGGAGAAGGCAGCCACTCACTCACTACCATGTAGATCCAACCCCACTTGTACACCAAATCCCCTAGACCCACTATGCCTCATTTTTGGGGGAATGAGATCGCAAGTCCATTGATGCAGGTTGAGAAGGATGAGCCCTACAGGGCATATTTAGAGGAGTACAGGAGAGTAGGAGATGATTTCCACATAGCCATGTCCTTCATGGAGTTCTACAATATGAATATCAGAAACCGACCTAGAGGGCCCATGAGGGCCATGACACACAATTTTGAGTTGCAGCGTACCATTGGGAAAGTCATTATTCCCAATTTTGATGGGGGATCTAAATGCTCTGCTAGATAATGGGTGTCGAAGCTCGACACTTACTTCCAATTGCACCAGATGACAGAGACAAATGCCATTAAATTGGCCACCTTACACCTGGATGGCGAGGCCCATGAGTGGTGGTACCATGGGTTAGTCACTTTGGGACATGTCAGGGTTACCTCCTACCTGGACTTCACACAGAGACTCATCGATAGATTTTAAGGGAAGGACCATGGGATTCAATTCATAGATTTGGCTCAGTTCAAACAAACATGTAGCCCAGAGGCCTATATATATGAGTTTCAGAGGGTCACGGTGATGGTTTCAGACATTTCAGAGGGTCGTTTGGTGATGTTGTTTGTTGAGGGGCTAATGGAGCCTCTACGAGGATGGTTCAAGGCCTACAAGCCTACCTCTTTACAGGATGCACTCAACAGAGCTCAGGATATGCAGGATGCAGTACCTAAAAGTTGGTTTCCTCCCAAACCCACTTTTACCCCGAGGACTAAGGATATAGAAATTTTAATACAAATTATGTATTTCCTAGATTCTCCTGATCTAACAATTATATGCCACTGTTAAATACATAATCGCTTCTACAAATATTCTTGCAGAATTTAAAACATGATCACCAATTGCAATATCAAGATGAAAGATCAATCACACATAACACAGATGTTTTATCGGGAAAGCATAAAGCAAAAAACCCCACTATCATATATTATGTTTATATCATGGATCATGAAACAATCTCATACAAAACTCTAATCCAAGAGCTCTCAGTACATTAACAATCGTCTCACACTGTCATACAAAAATTGGCAAATGCATGTGCCAATTTGCTGCCTCCAGACAACCTGCCTCCTCTACGCAATCCCTGCTAATGGAAAACCCTGCAAATGAATTTGAATTCCTCTTGCCTAGGCTGCTCATTCCTCATGGGCATATCCACTATGTGTGTGATTTCATGAGTGCACTCACTCAAATCACAATTGATAGTGAAATTGTCCCTTTCACCTGTTATCTCAACTGGGTCTCCATTGGATCTGAAATGCATGCAGTTAACAATGGTAAATCTTCAGTTGCATGTGAGATCACTAATTGCGAATTAATTAATAATTAATTCACTGATCTCTCACTAGTGTAAGTTCAGTTACAACTAGTACAACTGAGCTTAACTCACTTAACTGAGTTAAACTACTTCATAACTCACATAACTAGACATCCAACTCTGTTACAACTTCAAATCACTCAGTTACAACTAATTCGACTTGGATGTCCTGCCTGTCAACCTTTGAACTAGAATTTCCTATAGCTAACTGATTTTCCATTTTAGTTAACTATTTTCAAGTAATTATGAGATAATAGATTAATATTTATTGTCCAATTTATTTAAGGGAAAAATAAATTAGACACACATTTCTTGTTGACTTTTCAACACTCCCTCTCAACAGGAAAGGGATTATCCTTCACCCCAATCCTGTCTCTATGGTATTCGAATTTTCTCCTGGTGAGCACCTTCATCAGAATGTATGCATCCTGATCTTCCGTAGGAATGTACTGAAGCAACATGATCTTTCGTTGCACACAACCTTCGAGATGGTGATACCAGATATCTATATGCTTAGATCTATCATGAAACACAAGATTAATCGAGATTTTAATGCAACTCTGATTATCACAATGAATCACTGTTGGATCTAAATGAGAACCAAACAAACCAACCAAGATATTTCTCATCCAGATAGCCTCACATGCATCTTGACTTACTGCCATGTATTTTGCTTCCGCTAAACTGAGTGCCACGGATATCTGCTTCCTATTGTACCAAGAAACAATTGTAGATCTGATACTAAATATCCCCCCTGATGTGCTCTTTCTGTCCGTTGGGCTTCCCGCCCAATCTGCATCCATGAAGCCATGCAACTTCACCTCATTCGTCTGTCTGTACCATAAGACATACTCAGATGTGCCTCTCGGGTATCTCAGGACATGCTTGCCCGCCTTCCAAAATATCTTGGTAGGATTAACCATCACTTGACTCAGTTGGTTAACCTCATAGCAAATGTTTGGTCTCGTGTTCACTAAATACATTAGCAAACCCACTAACTGTCGATGGACAGTAGCATCCACTACCTCTCCAAAAGTAGCATCCTCTTTCCTCCAATTTCCTAGAAGAGGAGTATTCATGGGTTTGTAACCCTCCATGTGAAACTTACTCAGTATATCCCTTGCATACTTTCCTTGAGACACAAAAAGTTCACCATCTCGCTGCCATATTTCCATTCCAAGGAAATAATGAAGGAGGCCCAAACCCTTCATCTCGAACTCCTTTGTAAGGTCCTCCTTGCATGAGTGTATTAGTTGCTCATCACTAGTCAGTATTAAATCATCAACAAAAAGAACAATGATTAAAATCTTACCCTCCACCACAATTTGGTATAGGTTTGCATCCACTTCACTTTTGGTGAAGTCGTCCGGTGAAATAGTTGTCTATCCGAGTGTACCAATCACAGGGTTCTTGCTTCAGCCCATACAACGCTCTTTTGAGTCGGCACACATGTGACTCGCTACCAAAGGTCTCAACACCTTCTGTCTGCTCAATGTACACTTCTTCTTCAATGATCCCATTGAGAAACGCATTTTTTACATCCATCTGATGAATGCACTAGCCCATCTGCGCTGAGAGTGCAAGGATGGATCTTCTGGAAGACTACCTTGCGATAGGTGCAAAGGTCTCATCATAATCTATCCCCTCGATCTATGAGAGTCCCTGAGCCACAAATATGGCCTTGTATTTATCCACACTCCCATCAACAACTTTCTTTACGTTGTAGATCCATCTCAAACCTACCACTGATTTGTCGACCGGTCTTGGGACAATTTCCCATGCACTGTTTTTGACAATGGAGTCATACTCCTCCACCATTGCATCAACCCAAGTGGGATCATGCACTGCTTCCTGAAAGGAATATGGTTCATTCACAATACATTTTTTCATGAGAGCCATGTATCCAGTAAATCAATTAGGATACTATCTTTGTCTGCGTTGTGAAGTAGGGGATCCTACATTCTATGCATCATCTAGTCTCAATCTATCAGCTTATGTAGTGAGTTTTCTACCATTTCTAATGGATGGCTCTTCTTGAGTGGCTTCCTCCACTCCATGAACCTCCTCATGTGGTTGACCACATCTTGAGACTCATCTTTGGGAACCAGCAGTTCCTCCTCTGCATGCAAGTCTAGCTCCCTCTCAAGTGACAATCACATGGCTTTCCTCTCATTGAATTATATATCCCGTCGCATAAAAATCATTTTACTGTTAGGCATATACACATGATAATTATGGGGTGTTTCTGTGTACCCCACAAATATCCCAACTTCAGCAGTCGGCTCCAACTTCTTCCTGGCGTCCTTGGTCACATGCACATAAATAGTTGAGCCAAAAATATTAAAGTGTGGAACATCAGGTTTCTTACCAGTGAAAGCTTCTTCATGTGTACTCATGCCAAGTACTCTATGAGGATAACGGTTTTGCACATAAACTGCAGTGTTGCATGCTTTCGCCCACAAATGCATTGGTAGGCCCTGATCATGCAACATCGCTCGTGCTGCACCCATGATCGTTATGTTCTTCCTCTCTGCGACCCCATTTTACTGTGGGTTATGAGGTGCTATGAGTTCTCTTTGAAATCCTTCTTTGTTGTAGAATTCTTTGAATTTGTTAGAGATGTATTCTCCACCATTATCACTCCTCAGAGTTTTCACTTGCTTCCTCGACTCTTTCTCCACCAATGCTTTAAACTCACTGAACTTTGAGAATGTTTGATCCTTCTTCTGCGTGAAGAAGATACAGCATTTACGAGAAAAATCATCAACAAAAATAACATAATACTTATGTTTTGTTGTTGAAGCAACCAAGAATGCTCCACACACATCTGTGTGAACTCTCTCTAGGATCACTAAAGCATGGTTCTCCTTTTCATGAAAGGTGGAATTTACATACTTACCCATGGTGCAACCCTTGCACTGATCTATCTGAGCAAGTTTTCCCATTGGAATTCCAGTAGATATTTGCTGCATGATTTTCAAGGCTCCATGATGAAGATGGCTCAATCGCCTATGCCATAATTCTCCCTCATCCTGGCTCATCACTTTTTCTACCTTGCCCATCATGGCAGCGCAACCATCTACCTCCAGCTTGTAGAGATTCTTAACTCGAATCCCTATCTTCTTGACTTGACCCATTGTTCTATGTCGTAGGAAAGATTTTCCATCACTGAAAACAACATCATAGCCTCTGTCCTCCAACATTGCGACTGATACCAAGTTTTTCTTCAAACCTGGAACATGCATAACATATTTCAATTGAAATGGTTTACCTGACTCCCTCTGAAACATAATGGTACCAATTCCAGTCACAATGTATCATCCATCGTCGCCCATCTCTATATGCATTTTGAGATTTTTCTCCTCTAAGTCAATGAAAAGGTCCTTATCTCCCATCATGTGGAAGGAAGCACCACTATCCAAATACCACACTGATCTCAATGCAGTTGAAGCCATGCATGCAATCAAAGAGAAGTCAAGTTAAAATTGTGAGGCAAGGACCTCACCAGCTGCAGCTCCAACAACCTTCTTGTTCTTCTTCTTCTGCGGACAATTAGTAGCGAGATGCCCATGTTCGTGACAGTGAAAACACTTCACTTTTGACAAATCTAGCTTCATGACTTTAGACTCGGATTTTGAATGGGATTTCTTCCCCTTCCCTCTCCTTTCCTTGGAAGCCAAAGCACAATCCTCTTCATCATCATGCTTTGATGAATGTCCATCTCGGGTGTTCCGCCTGAACTCCTCTTGCACTAGATCCAACCATAGTCGTTCCCAAACTAACAATTTTTCCCTTCCATTGATAGAGTCTTGATAACTGTGCCAACTCTTGGGAAGTCCTAGGAGCACCAAGCTCACCAAATCATCATCAGTGGTTGTTATTCCCACACTCCCCAGCTCATCCCGACATTGGAAAAACTTCGTGATATATTTTGGAATGGAATCACCCTTATCCATCTTGATCTTCCTGAGTTTATCTTTGAGCACCAATTTCCCATTGTCACAGCTATTTTGGAATAGATCCATCAAATGCTTCCACATTTCATATGGTGTGGATTTCCCGTGGAGGTTTGAGACAATGTGGTATCGTACTCCCTCCAACAAGATCCTCCTCACCTTTGCCACTTTCTTTTTCCATGCATCAAGATTTGCAACATCTGGCTTAGGAACATATTTGTCAATGAATTCCTTCAAGCCATTGTCTTCGAGTAATGCCTCCATCCTGTCCTTCCAAGAAATATAGTTCGAGCTTCCCTCGAGTGCATTCTCTAACCTCAATCCATTGAAAGCCAGTTTGATCTTGAATCAGCTATAGCACCAAGAAAAATTTTCTGCAAATTCGAATTCTATCCAGTCACAAACTCAGCTTCTGCTTCACTTCTACAATTTCCTGTGCTCTGATACCATGTAGAAATTTTAATACAAATTATGTATTTCCTGGATTCTCCTAATCTAACAATTATATGTCATTGTTAAATACAGAATCTCTTCTACAAATATTCTTGTGGAATTTAAAACATGATCGCCAATTGCAATATCAAGAAGATAGATCAATCACACATAACATAGATGTTTTACCGGGAAAGCATAAAGCTAAAAACCCCACAATCATATATTATGTTTATATCATGGATCATGAAACAATCTCATACAAAACTCTAATCCAAGAGCTCTCAATACAATAACAATCGTCTCACACTGTCATACAAAAATTGGCAAATGCATGTGCCAATTCACTGCCTCTAGACAACCTACCTTCTCTGCACAATCCCTGCTAATGGAAAACCCTGCAAATGAATTTGAAATCCTCTTGCCTAGGCTATGCATTCCTCATGGGCACATCCATTGTGTGTGTGATTGCATGAGTGCACTCACTCAAATCACAATTGATATTCAAACTGTCCCTTTCACCTATTATCTCAACTGGGTCTCCACTGGATCTGACATGCATGTAGTTAACAGTGGTAAATCTTCAGTTGCATGTGAGATCACTAATTGTGAATTAATTAATAATTAATTCACTGATCTCTCACTAGTGTAAGTTTAGTTACAACTAGTACAACTGAGCTTAACTCACTTAACCGAGTTAAACTACTTCATAACTCACATAACTACACATCCAACTCTGTTACAACTTCGAATCACTCAGTTACAACTAATTCGACTTGGATGTCCCACAAGTCAACCTTTGAACTCAAATTTCCTATAGCTAACTGATTTTCCATTTCAGTCAACTATTTTCAAGTAATTATGAGATAATAGATTAATATTTATTGTCCAAATTATTTAAGGGAAAAATAAATTAGACACACATTTCTTGTTGACCTTTCAACAAAGGACATCAGACCACCTCAGAGAGATTGGGACGGCAAGCCCAAACTGCATGAAGAGACCAGGAGAGAATTGAGGAAAAACAAGTTGTGTTTTAGTTGTCAAGAGCCATGGGCACTAGGGCACAAATGCGTTGGGAAGGAAAGAATGGGCAAGGCCCATTACATTGAGGTGTACTCTAACAGTGACAGTGATGAGGATGAGGAGGTGGAGTAGGCACAGGATCAGGGACATCTCGCTTCAGGAGAGGAGTCTTCACAGGTTGGGGATAAGGACCCAATCATGGCCTTGATGTCAGGATTTCCGAGATATCCTACATTCAGGTTCAAAGGTGTCCTACAAGGGCACAAGGTGACAATATTGATCGATGGAGGAGCATCCCATAACTTCAGTGACGGTAACATGGTTGAGAGCAGAAGAATTCCTACAGAGGAATTCGATGGGTTCACAGTAGTCATACCAGGAGGCCACCAGATGAGTTGCACCAAGTGGATTCCCAAGCTCACTATAACCATGGGAAAATACTCAATGATAGATGATTTATTTATGGTGGACATACCATACACAAACATAGTATTGGGCGTTCAATGGATTTACTCTATTGGGAAATACACTACTAATCAGAGGACCATGGATATTGAGTTCACAGGGCCGGATGGAAAGAAAGTGGTCCTATGAGCCATGAACCAGTACCCACTGAAGATTGTGTCATCGCACAACATGGAGGAAGTTATGAGGCATGGTGATATAGAGTGGAATGCAGAGTGTTTTATTTCTAACAGAGATCCACCTGACCATCTGCAGCAGCTTCTAGAGGACTTACAGGTATTACTTTGTAAACATCATAAAGTATTTAGTGACATTCCTCCTAGAATTCCACCTGATTAAGGTTTTGAACATATCATAGAGCTAGTGGAGGGGGTCCAAGCAGTTATCACAAACCCCTATTGGCACCCTAAAGTTTACAAGGACGAAATTGAAAAAAACATTACATAACTGTTGAAAAGGGGCCACATCCGCCTTAGTTCCAAGCCATTTTCCTCTTTCGTTGTCTTAGTCAAGAAGAAGGACAGTACTCTACGGATGTGTATTGACTACAGGGCCCTAAACAAGAAGACAATCAAGAATTGGTACCCCATACCCGGGATCAATGAATTAATGGATGAGCTCAGGGGAGCCAAATTCTTCTCGAAGATTGATCTTCGATCAGGGTATCACCAGATCAAGGTACGAGAGTAGGTCATACCTAAGACAACCTTTAGATGCCACTATGGTCATTATGAGTTCCTGGTCATGCCATTCAGTCTAACTAACACCCCTGCCACTTTCCAGTTGTGCATGAATCATGTGTTCAATAAGCAGCTCAGAAAGTTCTTATTGGTCTTCTTTGATGACATCCTCATATACAACAAAACATGGGAGGACCATCTGCAACATTTGGATGAAGTACGTGGTATTATAGAGAGTCACTAGTTGTATGCAAAGGAATCCAAGTGTGAATTTGGTATGACATAGATTCTCTACTTGGGGCACGTGATTGGGATGAACATGGTACATGTGCACCAAGAAAATATCAGGGCAATTATTGAGTGGCCAACTCCTAGGAATGTGACCGAACTGAAGAGCTTTCTCGGTCTTTACCCTTACTACAGGAAATTTGTTAAGGGATTCTCACAGTTGACAGCACCACTAACCGATCTCACCAAAAAGGGGGTTTTCGTTTTGATAGAGAAGGCCTAGGAGACATTCAAGAAAATGAAGCAGGTGATGAGCTCATGCCCTATTTTAGCACTCTGTGATTTCACTTAGCCCTTTGTCTTGGAGTGTGATGCTTCGGGAATTGGTATAGGATATGTATTGATGCAAAACGGTCACCCCATAGCATTTGAGAGCCGCAAACTTTGAGAGTATGAGTGACATTACTCCATATATGACAAAGAGATGTTGGCCATAATGCATGCTTTGACCAAATTCTGGCAGTACCTGGTGGGGAACAGGTTCAAGGTAAAGATCGATCATAACAGCTTGAGGTTCCTCATGGAGAAAAAGGAGTTGAGTGAGTGGAAACAAAAATGGATTAGTAAAATCCAATTCTGCGATTTTGAAATTGAGTATGTGAAAGGAAAAAATAATGTGGTTGTTGACGCCTTATTGAGGATACCCACTCTCTCTCTCATGGAGATTTCAATGGAATGGAAGGCACCTATATTGGTAGAATACTCCAAAAATAGGTTATCTTGTGAGATACTTGATGGTCAGGTATCTGATGACTGGTACAGGGTTATTGATGACATCATATATTATAAGGACTGGATCTATTTAGTACCAAAATCCTAGTTGAAAGACAAAAATTTTCATGCAACACATACTTCTCCTTTGGCAGGTCATCTAGGATACCTGAAGACTTATAGACAAATTCGAGAGAGGTTCACTTGGAAGGGTCTCAAGACTGATGTATTGAAGTTTGTACGGGAGTGCCACATCTGTCAACAAAACAAGGTGGAACATACCCACCCAGTAGGATAGCTCCAACCACTTCCCATTCCTGAACAAAAAAGGGAAAGCATTTCGATGGATTTTATCACAGGGTTGCCTCTGGTTCAGGGGAAAGATTGTATCTACGTGGTGGTTGACAGGCTTACTAAATTCACCCATTTCTTCGCCATATCATCCAAATACTCTGCAACACAAGTAGCGGAATTGTTCTTCAGAGAGGTATTTCCGCTGCATGGACTGTCCAAGACAATTTTCAGTGATCGAGACAACAGATTCATGGGGGGTTTTTGGCAGGAGTTGTTTAGACTCGCAGGGATGGAATTAACGCATAGTACCAGTTATCACCCTCAGAATGATGGGAAAACAGAAATTGTGAACAAATGGCTCGAGGGGTATTTGAGAAATTATGTATCAAGGCAATAGAAGGTGTGGATCAAATGGCTGCACCTGGGTGAACATTGTTATAACACCACTTATCACATATCGATCGGGATGACACATTTCAAAGATTTGAATGGTTATGATGCTACCACCTTTTTGGATCGAGCATTTGGGGACAGTCGGGCACCCAAATCCAAAGATTGGATTCAGGAGAGTTGGGACATCTTGCGAACACTCAAAGATAACCTGCAAATGGCACAGAATTAACAGAAGATGTACGCTAACAAGCATAGAGTGGAGCGCAGTTTCGAGGTGGGAGACTTGGTATATCTATTCTTGCATCGATACAAATAATCATCCTTGAAAATGAAACAGGCAGAGAAATTGAAGCTGCAATTCTATGGTCCCTACAGGATTTCGAGGTGAGTCAGGGAAGTAGCTTATGAGCTAGAGCTTCTATAGGGGTGTAAGATACACAATGTCTTTCATGTTTCATTCCTCAAGAAGGCAGTGGGACAAAATGTTGTCATTTCTACAGAGATGTCACCATTGGATGAGAGGCAGTTGATCCTAATTCTGGAGGAGGTGTTGGAGACCAGAGAGCGTAAATTAAGGAACAGGAGCATCAAATAGTACCCAATCAAATGGAAAAATTTACCTATCGAGGATGCTACTTGGGAAGGAGAGCAGATATTGCAACATCCTGGATTACAGTTGCTTGAGGACAAGCAATCTCAGGCGGGGAGGACTGTAATGTCCCCATTGGCCTAGGAAGAATAAGGAATGGTTCCACTAGCCTAAATTGGTTCTCATAGGTTAAGTTGGAAAAGTTACCTAGGGAACTCAACTTTTTCCTAGGAAATGACTTTATAAAGTGAAAAGGGGAAAAAGGGAGACATCGGCCCTAGGAAAAATAAAGTCACTTCAAAATTATAACGTGTGCAAGCACAAAGTGACCTTAAAACAAAATTAAAAGTAAAGTGAGTGGGAATTAATTCAATGAGAAATAAAAGATGCGAAAAGAGGAGGTGCCCCTCATTCTTGCATTCACTCATTTGGAAAATAGATTTTTGAGATCTCTTGAGAAGAGAGTTTAGGGTTTATGGAAACCCTTCATCTATCTCTGGTTTCGGTGTTGAAACTATACACCTTATTCATATCTAAGGAAGAATTCGATTCATATTTCTTCATAACACTTCACTGGATTGATTTCCTTCATTCGATAGTTACTCTGGATGCGTGGGGATCGATTTAATCAAGGAGGACAAATTTACTTCACTGTTGGGCGCTTTTTCTTTACTTGGGCGAATTCCTCCTTTGTTTTGTTGAGTTGAAGATAGCTTGAGCGATTCCTCGTATTGTTGGGTGATTTATTACTTGTGTGGGGCGTACCCATCACCACAGGGGCACATGTCTCATCGCAGAGATCTGAAATACCAATGTTGGGGTCGTATCCCTTGTCCTAGGTGTGATCTATATAGGTTGGGCACATATATCCTTGTAGAAGGTGAAAATACAAGGGTGGGGGTCGAATCTTCATTTTGACAAGAGTGGAAGAGAGGCACAAACTGATTGTTGTTCGTGGCACCTTCTTACTAGGCGCATTGGGTGCTTCATAAATTTTGTTGTGTTGGTTCTGGACTGTTGGGCACGATTTTATTGCTGAATGGAGTTTATTGAATGTTGGGCTGCATATTATTGTCAATGAAGGCCGTGGGAATTTCGATCAAGCAGCAGGATTGTTCTACAGTACTATCTCGGGCCTCTAATAGTTATCTCTTATCAGTTTGAGGAGTGAACAAAGATAAAGAAGAGGACTTCTATTCTACTGTTGATTTATTCTCCCTATACAACCTATTTCCGGCGTCTATTATCTCAGAATACTCGTTGTTGGGCACATATTCCATTTGTTGGGCACTTTTATTGTGGATTGTGTGTTGAGAAGTAGACAGGCTTAAAAAGATGGGTGACTCTGATCACATATAATCAGGTTCCATATTGCATTGTTGTAGCTTCTAATTGTGGTATTTATTTAATGTTAAGTGTTGATATGTGTGCCCACTCATAAGACTAATTGTTGGGTTATGTTCTGTTATGTATCTTTTCCCTTATTGCCAAGAATAATTAAAGAATATTGTTGGATTAGTGCCTTTCCATAAGAATATGATATTTCTATTCTAAAATTGATTGTTGTTATAAATTGTCACTGAACTGTTTGACAAAATCTACCAACCAAATTTAGAGGAAAAATTGTATAACATAGGCAAGGAATATTACATTTTCTTTGTGTAGTAGCAATGGTAGTGCCAAAGTAGTGGACACTTGATTAGAGGAGCAGAAAAGTTCATTTCTAAATGGATGGTTGGAGATAGTGAAGGAGTTGACCAAGAAACATGTGCATTTGACTTGGATGGTTTAGACAAGAAAGTAGACCAAATTGACGAGGAATATGCTCACCCTCCTTATATATGGGGACCTAGGATGATGCAGAGAACTCCTTGGGATGTTTGAGGATGATTCCCAAGATGACCTAGAGATCATGAGATCATTGGTTGAAGGAAATAAAATTATTGGTGAAGACATGCCTTTCTTAAGAAAGAGGTATGGAAGTCTTTTGATTGACTCATCTAACTTAAGGGACCTTGAAAATATTGTTGAAGTGTTTAAGGGTAGTGTCTTAGTGGCCATTTTCCATCCTCTTATTGACTATATACCTTAGTGCAATCCATTTCCTAGGAGTTGGAAGTGGAGCCTAAGTACACTAAGAAATTGTGTCAAATTAAATGAAGAAATTAGAAGTGTTAGGTTGCAAGAGGTGACCTAACAGTTTGAAGGAAAAGGTGGTGACATTGCCTTGGTCCAATAGAGTTGTATAAACATTGAGATTGAAGTGTAGAAGTAAGTGATCATTTCACTAGGCACGAAGAAGTGCATTCTTATGGCCTAGGCATGATAGTCAGACCAACCACCTGACTATTTCAAGGTATGGAGAGTTTTTCGTATAGAGGATGGAAGGATGGGTCAAGAGTACAAATGCAATAGTGGATTTGGAAGGTGAAAAACTTGCACATTTGGATTACCTTCTTAGTGAAGGTTGAATTACATCCACAAAAAAATGAAGTAACAACAACAAATATATCCAAGAAGCATTACTAGTAGACTTTGGGAAAAGGAACTTTGTTGAAAGGAAGAATTGGATAGTGGATAATTGCATAGCAATTTTGTAGTGACAGTGAAAAGAATTTTAAGAAGTCAATAGTGAATGGATGCATGGGTTTGGGAAATAGATGTGGAGGAAAACAGGTTCTTAATTAAGTTGTTAGGAATGGAAATTTCTTTTAGTGGGGGAGGATGTAAGGCCCTATCCTTGACTAGCTTTGGGAACCTATGTCGCATGATCACCTTAGTGGTCATTGACTGGCACTGATGAACATGATGGAAGGTCGATGGCTAGAAGAGTCAGTTTTGGGCACCCTTGCACGATGACAAGGCACACCATGGACATGGTGGGTTCCCTTTCTTAGACTGGGTGCACCACATACCTTAGCAACTCACATTGGTTGGATGCATCAAGAGAGGCTTGGAAGGGAACTTGGTGAGGGAAAGTAAAGAAGGTTATCATGGATGAAATTATCCATAGGCATGCACTAAGCATGATAGACAAAGTGTATAAGAAGAACCAATTGTTAAGAACCAAATATCAATATAGCATAGAAAAACCTTAGAATAAGTACTCAACACCTTAAAAAAGAGAGAAATTCAGATAATAAGCCTCTTCGAGGGGGAAACCTCCTTATACCCACATAAATGTACAATTCCAAGATGATTCCAAGTGAAAATTTATCCTTGGTATATATAGGAGACTAGGAGGTATAATTACAACTAATGGAATAAATCCGACATAAATAAAATAACATTACTAATGTAATATGCCCCAATTAAGGGGTAATGAGCCA
>JZKD02S0129299.1:328735-343007 GCA_000966675.3 Picea glauca
TGCCACCTTAAATGCATTCTCCAATGATTTGGGTTCCCAAAGGCGAACCTCATGTTGAATGTTATCCTTTAAACTTCCTATGAATACATCAATCAAGTGCTCATCTGGAATATCTGTTACCTTTATATTCAATCTTTGGAAGTTCTCAATGCGCTCTGTAACTAAACCCTTTTTCTTAAGATTTATCAATTGGCTATAGAAGGTATTGCTCCTTGTATCCTCATAGTGTGCTATCATTTCTTCCGTGAAAATTGTCCAAGTGACGAGTGATTTGAGAGAACAAAGCCATCAATACCATACAAATTGATTGGGTTCTAAATATAAAGAAGCAATTCGTACCTTTTGTGTATGTGGCACATTATGTAGATCAAAGAATTGCTCCAACTGAAGTATCCATGTGATTGGGTCCTTGCCATCAAACTTCCTCATATCGATCTTTGGAACGTGGTTGGTCTTCAACCCAAAGTTGGAATTTCTCCATTCTTGATTCACCTTCCTTGTGTCCTCATCATGAATTTCATGGGATGCATTTTCACTTTCAGATGTCCTCTCTATTATGAAATTTTTCAATCCTTCCATGATCTCCCCTTTTAAACCCTCCATCATCTCTTGTAGTTAATATTTTGTTATTGTCTTCTTTTGTAAATCATTTATGTCCCTACGCATTTCTTCACCTTCATCAAGAGTCCATGTAGGATTATCTGGAGGCTTGTTTGGTGTAGAAGTTCCCTTTTTTGGTGGCATGTTGGCCAAGTATCACTTTTCAACCTTGATTTTGAGGTGGTTCTTCTATACAATATTTCTTCTATTGTATCTCCAAATTTTCGGCCCTTCTGGGTATGAAACTTTATTTTTTGTAGTTCTGTAATATTTCTTCTCTGTAATTCCATAGGTCTGATCAAAATTGGATGTGCCAAGTGGAATTTATGGTAACTTCCCCACAACTTGCTGATTTTTTGCCTTTCCGGGAGATGTCACTTGTATAGCGTGCCCCGCACAAAATAATTGATATAAAATTCTAAAACTTGTACTAGAAATACTACAGACTATCCATTATCCAATGCAACCAGTCTCACTCAATTTGGATACTCTAGGAATAAGTTATGATTGTTTTACCTAGAACACCTTCTTGAGACTAGTCAATAGGGCTAGTCAGATACCCTATCTTCCACAGGGTGTATCTACAAATGTAAGACGACCTAGACATTTAAATTTTTACCACAGATACCTTACTAATTTCTGTGAATATCCTCCGTAGTTCAGGGTCTAAGACATTACAGAAAAAAGTTTATAGCGAAAATTCTGCAATGACTCAATTCAGGATGATTCCAGAACCCTGTATTCACAGGTTGTATCTCCAAAATTATAAGGCCTCGGGAGTTGAAATTTTAACCCAACGTACCTTGATCCATATACTAAATATCCCCCAATCCATTACTTCTAAAAAGTTGTATAAAAATAGTTATAGCGAAAATTCCAAGGTGTCTCAGATGTAGTAGCGAAACCCTAAGACCTTGAGCTCTGATACCATATGTTAAGAACCAAATATCAATATAGCATAGAATAAGTACTCAACACCTTGAAAAAGAGAGAAATTTAGATAATAATCCTCTTTGAGGGGGAAACCTCCTTATTCCCACATAAATGTACAATTCCAAGATGATTCCAAATGAAAATGTCTCCTTGGTATATATAGGAGACTAGGAGGTATAATTACAACTATAGGAATAAAGATTACATAACTAAAATAACATTACTAATGTAATATGCCCCAATTAAGGGGCAATGAGCCAATATTAGGGCTTAACAGTTTTCTATATAGAAAATGGAAGGATGGGTCAAGAGTACAAATGCAATAATGGATTTGGAAAGTGAAAAACTTGGACATTTGGATGACCTTATTAGTGGAGTTTGAATTACATCCACAAAAAAATGAAGTAACAACAACAAATATATCCAAGAAGCATTACTAGTAGACTTTGGGAAAAGGAACTTTGTTGAAAGGAAGAATTGGATAGTCGATAATTGCATAGCAATTTTGTAGTGACAGTGCAAAGAATTTGAAGAAGTCAATTGTGAATGGATGCATGGGTTTGGGAAATAAATGTGGAGGAAAACAAGTTCTTAATTATGTTGTTAGGGATGGAAATGTCTTTTAGTGGGGGAGGATGTAAGGCCGTATCCTTGACTAGCTTTGGGAACTTATGTCGCATGATCACCTTAGTGGTCATTGACTGACACTGATGAACATGATGGAAGGTTGATGGCTAGAAGAGTCGATTTTTGGCACCCTTGCACGATGACAAGGCACACCATGAACATGGTGGGTTCCCTTTCTTAGACTGGGTGCACCACATACCTTAGCAACTCATATTGGTTGGATGCATCAAGAGAGGCTTGGAAGGGAACTTGGTGAGGGAAAGTAAAGAAGGTTATCATGAATGAAATTATCCATAGGCATGCACTAAGCATGATAGACAAAGTGGATAAGAAGAACCAATTGGATTATAGATGAATTTGGCACACTTGGTTGAGTTCATGATGGTTGGGTGTACTTAGTTTGGTGCACTTGGATTGGCACATTTTTTCTAGGCGCACTTGGATGCACCTTACCAAGTGCACTTCTTGGGTTCAATTGGGTGCACCTTGCCAAAGGCACTTCTGGGCACACTTCTAGGCACACCTTTGGAAGAGAATATGTGTGGCACTTGCAATGTGGCATCATTGGATATGAACGTCAACAAACAAGTCATGTGGGAACAATTGAGTTGAACAAAGGGGCACTTGGGTCCCCCTTAGATTGAAGGGGCTTGCAAGTGCAAGGAAAGTTTCATATAAAAAGGAGGATACCTCAAAAGTGTTGATAATAATTGAGGAAGTCATTCACAAAGAGTGTAAAGGATTTGTTCAATTTGTGCTAAGTTCTTGGGGTGGCATAGTAGTGAAAATTGCAGTGGTTGAGTGAGAAGGAGAAGAAGACATGACCTACAAGAGGTAGGAATTTGGTTTCTCTATGGATTGGATTGACATTTCTTATAGGTAGTTGCACCTTTTCTAATTGTAGTCTATAAATGAGCCACGAGTAGTTAGCCACACTCCTTTGTTGTACATTGTAACATTACTCATCTAAATAAAGTTAAGGCACTTGCCTTGTGTGCCACCCATACATGTGTGTTATGGATACTTTAATCTTTGGAATATTATTTTCCCTTGCAATGCATCATGTTGACTAAGTATTGCAATGAAAGGAATAGTAACATCCAATAAGCATAAATAAACTACAACACAAAAGTATGAGCAACATCCAAGGTAGATGCCTTAACTTTATTAATATTAAGAATATTACAAAAATACAACAAGGGAATCCAACCAAGCTCCCTATGACTCTTACACACACACACACACACACACATATATAAGGAAAATCTTGTTAATCTTACCATGAAGCATCTATGGATTTGTCTCCTATAATTCCCTTTCCTCACTTGCAACAATCTTAGTCTATCTCTCACATTCCTTAGACACTTGCCAAGTTGTCTAAGTCCTCCATGCAAATTGCATAAGAATCAAGCAATGTACAATTTGTTCATTGTGCCAAATCTAGACTTGGCATCTAAAAACCCCTTGTCCACTTGATGAATAATCACTCCTTGATCTCCATCATTGATGGTGAATGAATTTTCAAAATGGTTGTGTTATTTTTATATAGGTGGAAATTTCCTTGATGATTCCTTCTCTAAGATTCCTTACACCATACTCCATGCCCAAGTGAACCTAAACATGCACTCCACTCCATCCATACACCACATCTTGGAATGTTTGACCTTTTAGGTCCACTTCCAACCATATTGTGCACTTATGCATAAGGAATCCCAAAGTCTTGTGCACTTGATGGTCACAATTATCCCACTTGAACAATGTCTAATTCATTCCTTTCAACTTCTTGTGCTTCATGTCATTCCAAGTCCATCCAACTTGGGATGTGTGTCCAACTAAACTAGGCACTCCTACCCATGGACCAAGGTGTTGCACCCACAAGCTAAGGCACTACTACACAGGGTTCCCATAAACCAAGGGACATCACATCTATCATCCAACACATCATGTGGCTTCTATAAAAAAAACCAAGTGACAACCCTTATCTTGTTTCCATACTTAGCCAAATCTCTTTACCAACTCTTAAACACTTAGGCATGCCTTGCCATCATGCAAGACTACATAATACATGCTCATTCCAACTTCTAAATTGTCACCACAACCAATCAAAGCCTACCAATTATTTTCGTAATAGATGGGTAGGGGTTCCCATTGCTAGCTCAAAGGAAATTTTCATTTGTTTCATTAACATTAGTTTTGTTATAGATTTACCATAGCAATTTGATCTTATTTTTGCATGCTTGTTTCACCATAGGTGATGTTGCACCATCACCACCAAGCCATCAACACCTATGCATGCCTTCCCCTGAGATAAGAATATACTGCAATATAAATCAGTAGTTTATCCTGGGAAACTCTTCTACACAAGGGAAGAAAACCTAGAAAATTGTTCTTATAGAGAATAACCTTGCGAAGAACCAGCTCTATCTACTAGAGCAAACCAACAAAGAAGAATACTTATCTCCACAATATATAACCCAACAATATTGTTGCAACACACCCTAGCCAGAGCGTTATAGTGTATTTCCTCCACCAGTGCACCACTAAGAGATAAACCCTCCACATGTGCCCTTCTTTATTTTGCAACTGCAATTTCTAATACAACTCTCCTTCAAACTTGTGCTATGTATCAAATGTGAGAGTGTGTCAAATGAGGAAGGTGTCACCTTTATTTATACAAATTTGGCCAATGAATTTTCAAGAAGGTCCAACTTGACTTTCTAGAAAATATAATTTTTGTTTGTCTTTTTCTTCTGGAGCGGAATTTACATCTAGAGCATCATAATTCCTCTTTATTATTTTTTGTGAGGCTAACTTCTCTTATGGTATCTTCTTTGAATTCTTGTCATCTTCATCTATAAGAAAATTTGTCTCGGAGGTGAATACCTCTCATTGCTACCAAAAACATCAACACTCCCTCTTAGCTAGGGAGGTATTCTCCATGATGTTCTCCTCTGGTCCTCATATCCCTGCAGGCTATTCCATGGTCCTCATACCATTTCATGGTCATGCAGACCATGCTACAAGTAGCATCATCACATCACACATGAATACAACCAATGTGGACCTATCAATCTCGTTTAGGGGCTACAACCGCTAGAGAACACTAGGGTTACAACCTTGTAGTGTGTGTGTCGTCATCGTCAAGGGATACAACCACAAGACGTGTCCACTTGGGATACACCCCAAGGGATGATGGGATACAACCTATAAAAAATTATCAATCCATCGATAAGTGTCATGCTCAACTTATTCCATCGAGGAGTATCATCACATATCAAGCCGGCTTAGTCCATCGAGGAGTACAACCTAGAAAATATCCCAACCACATGGGCTACACCCCAAGGGTCACTGGGCACCAACCTAGTACAACTTATTAGTCCATCAATAATTGTCATACTCAACTCATTCCATCGAGGAGTATCATCACAGGTCAACCCAGCTTAGTCCATCAAGGAGTACGATCTGGAGAATGTCCCAACTGCTTGAGATGCACCTCAAGAGTCACTGGGAACCAACCCAGTATAATGTCATAGGTCAACCTGACTCAATCCATCAAGGAGTACAACCTGGAGAATGTCTCACAAAGATGCACATCACAGGTCAACCTGACTGAGTCCATCAATGAGTATGACCCGAAGAATGTCTCATGAAGTTGCAATCATCAACACTCTGAGAGATTCACACAACTCTTGTGATCACAATGAATCATGGTGGGATCCAACATGTGTCCAAACAATCCTACAAGGAGCTTCCAAATCCACATTGCTTCATGTACTTCCACACATACTGCAATATACTCAGCTTCTGCAGTACTCAAAGCCACATAAATTTGCTTCCTACTACACCAGAAAACCATGGTAGACCCAAACTGAAGCAACACCCAAAGGTGCTCTTCATGTCCGCTACACTCCCTTCCCAATCAGAATCAACATATCATTGCAATCTTGTGTCAATACTGGAATCATATCTCAGGCCATATCCAACTATTCCTCACAAGTATCTCAACACATGCTTTGCAGCTACCCAATGCATTTGTCTCGACTGACTCATGAACTAGCTTAGTGCACTCATTGCATAGAAAATATTTGGTATGGTGTTAACCAGATACATCAATGATCCAATCAGCCGTCGATACATAGTCGGATCAATCAGGTCTGAATCAAAAGAAAACTCACTCAACTTCTTTAGATTTGACACCATAGGTGTGGCCATGGACTTATAGTCCAATATCCTAAATCTCCTTGGAATATCAATTGTGTACTTCCCCTAACTTAGGAAGATCTCATAAGTTCTCTGCCATGCCTCTAGTCCCAATAAATAGTGCATCATGCCAAGATACTTCATTTCAAACTCAGAGGCCAACTCATATTTCACCAAGCAATGAGGCTCTCTGCTTCGGTGAGAAATTAATCATCAATGTAGAGGATCAAAATCAGGGACTCACCATCAACAATCTTATAGTACAAGTTGGAATCAACAACACGCTTTATAAAACCCAAACTCATTAGGTATCCATCAATCCTCACATACCAAGCTCGAGGTGCCTATACAAGGCCTTCTTCAACCTGCACACATGGGACTCCTTTCCATGAATCATGAAACCATCTGGATACTCAATGTACACCTCTTCCTCAATCTCTCTATTGAGGAAGGATGTCTTCACATCCATTTGATGTAGTCTCCAACCCATGGTTGAAGCAAGGGCAATGATCGTCCGAATGGAGGTGTATCGAGCAACAGGAGAAAATGTCTCCTCGTAGTCTATTCCCTCTACCTGAGAGAATCCTCTAGCCACAAATATTTCTTTGTGTTTCTTGATGCACCCATCAGTTGAATTTTTTATCTTATAGATACACTTGGAAGTCACTATAGACTTCCCCTCAAGTCTTAGAACAATATATCACACATCATTCTTCATGATGGACTGATACTCCTCCATCATGGCATCTCTCCATACCTACTGACTAGATGCCTCTTCGTAACAGGAAGGCTCATAATCAATGATGTGGCTCATCGCAGCAACATAGCTCGAGAATCTATGAGGTATCTTACTTTATCTAAAAGTACCATGGGTATTTTCATGTCCCTCTACCTCCTGCAAAGTATGGTGATCCCACACAGGCCTCTTTCATCCTACTGCAATATCTATGGGAACATCAACATGATCCATAGGATCAATTGCCTCAACGGGCTCAACTAGCTCCCTCTAAACTAATAAAGGGTGAGGGGGAGAATATACAATCTTCTCCTACCTCTCACTATCACTCTCCATATGAGATCCTCTAGATCTCATGAAGGCTACCTCCTCCTCAAAGGAAACATCCCTACTCACCTCAATCTATATTTGACCTTGGATGTAGATCTAATACGCCTTCAAAGTTTCATTGTACCCAACAAATGTGCCCTTCCTACATGAAGGGTATAAATTTTTCCTTTTTCTCCTTGGGTACGTGAATGTATACAGGACACACAAATATCCTAAAGTGTCCAACCTTAGGCTTCACTCCGGTGAAGGCCTCCTTGGGAGTCATATTCTTCAAAATCCAAGTCTAAAGATATCATAGTATAAGTATCCACTCAAGGAAGCAACTGTTATAGTCCCACACAAATCTAAATGCACCAAGTCCAATACCCCCCTTGGATTTGTTGTCACTTCCCGAAAAAATATCCCTTGATATTCTTTCCCAGAGTACAATCTCTACAAATTCCATCATGCTCTACACAGAGCATTGGAAGACATGTCACCATCTTCCCCAAAGAGGGAAGATATCTATAGTGAAAATGAGAAAGTCTCATATGCCATAACTCACTCACACTGATAGAATCATGCATCAAGGCCTAAACTAGTCGAACTGCCAATTTGTACAAATTCCTTGTCTGGTCAGATTGCTTTATATCTCAAACTAGAGACTATTTGATATGTTTCCTTCTACCACTATTATTATAGCTCCCTCTCAGAGCTATCACTGGTGACCTACCTCTGTGGCAACCTTCCCGGAACAAGAAATAAGAACAACGACATCTCCATGGAAACCTCCATGGAATTTAACAAGATAACCTACCCAGAACAAAGTCAACAAGAACAATAATATCTCTTAGAGGAGATCAAACAAGTGTATCTCATAATGATCATAACTTCAATAGATCAAAATACAACATAAGATCTCAATGATGTTATAACATCTAGAGGCATATCAAAACTATCAAACCTGAAGTCTTCACTTCCAGGGAGGGTGCATTGTTTCTCTAAATGTATTGGATCTGAGATCCTTTGGATCTACATATTTTCACTTGGAAAAAAGATCCCTTCTCCTGCAAACACCCTCATGATAATGATACAATTTTAAACATATACAAGTGCACACCTCTGAAATTGTAACACCATCCAACTTGTCTTCTAATCTCAAGGCTTGTGCAACTAGAAGTTGGCAACTACAACTACAACTGGCGAATGGTGATTGCAACTGCAACTAGCACAAAGAAATTGGCATGAAGCAAGTAGCACTGCAATTGCAACTAGCACTACAACTGCAACTGCAACTAGCACAAAGCAACTGGCATGAAGCAACTGGTACTGCAATTGTAACTGGCATTGCAACTGCAACTGGCCCTACAAATGCAACTCTCCAATAGGTTTCTCAATGAGCTTGAAAAGGTTTCTCAACAAGCTTGACAAGGTTGCTCAGTGAGCTTGAAAAGGTTTTGAGCAGTGACAAATTTGCGGCAATGTGGTAAATATCACGATCTTCCTTCCAGTGATTATATTGTTCTGAAGGAAACTTGTTTTGATACCATGTTGATTTTTCATTAATTTTTTTAACATTAGATTTACCATAGAAATTTGATCTTATCTTTTCATGCCTGTTTCACCATAGGGGATGTTGCACCATCGCCACCCAACCATCGACACATGTGTGTGTCTTCCCCGGAGCTAAGCATATACTGCAATATAAAGTTGTATTTTATCCTGGGAAACCCTTCTACACAAGGGAAGAAAACCCATTAAACTTTTCATATAGAGAATATCCTTGCCAAGAACCATCTCTATCTACTAGAGAAAATCAACAAAGAATAATACTTATCTCCACAAGAGATAAACCAACAATATTGTTGCAACACACCCTAGCTAGAGCGCTCGAGTTCCTTACCTCCACCAGCGCACCACTAAGAGATAAACCCTCCACATGTGCCCTTCTTTCTTCTGTAGCTGCAGTTTTTACTGCAACTCTCCTTCAAACTTGTGATATGTATCAAATGTGAGAGTGTTTCAAATGAGGAAGGCATCACCTTTATTTATACTAATCTATCCAATGACTTTTCAAGCAGGGCCGAATTAACTTTTTGGAAAATATATTTTTTTATTGTATTTTTCTTCTTTAGCCGACTTTACATATAGAGCATTATAATTCCTCTTTATTATTTTATGTGAGGGTAAATTCTCTTCTGGGATATTCTTTGACTTCTTGGCATCTTCATCTATAAGAAAATTTGTCCTGGAGGTGAATACCTCTCGCTGCTACCAAAAACATCAACAACCCCACTTAAAGTTGTCATCCTTGCTGACATATCCAAGAAGTCTAATGTTATCCTAATTATGCTCCCCAGACTATCACCTCCATCTTCCTTTGATTCCTTCAACCACTTTGTAATGTCACTACCAATCATTATGCACCTACCCACTACTAAAACTACCTTTGAACTCAAGTTCCTTTGTCCAAATTTTCCACACACTACATCCTAGATGCAATTGTTGCTACCAATGCCTCTACTATGATTGCATATAAACATTCACAAAGAAGGTCACTCAATTGTTTAATGTCATTGTTACTACAACCACTACTACTACTACAATCCAATCTTCACCTAAAAGATCACATAATTATCTAAACATTGCATTTTTCCAAAACTAATACTAATTCAATACTTTGACTCATCCTGCCATGCTTCTATACATTGACATCCCTCATTCCTTGAAATAGTTGGGTGACCAATTCAACTATATTTTTCAAAATGATTGGTTCCATCCATACCTTAGTCTGTTTTAAAACTATACTAAATAAAGGAAAGGTCTCCAACCCTTCCTCAAAGTTGTCAAGTCACCTCTTGAAACTCAAAAAAGTTTTACAAGGCACCAACTCCATGGAACCTTCATTTCCACTATCCCACTCTTTGGTAGTAGGTTTTCTAAAACAAAATCAATGTGAAGAAGAGGATGACCATTGTGGACCACTGATTGCAAGTTTCATCATCAAGATAAAAAAAAAAATCCTCCTCTAACCAACTCTTCAACAAGCTCCCCATACTCATGTCTTCTACCCAAGTATCTAACAATGGTCTCAAAATCCTCCTCCTCCTTATGCCAAATTCAATTTTATTTCTAAGAGTCACATATTGCAAGTTCAATATGGAAACAACTTGTAGTCTTCACCCCAAACCACTTTACAACATTGTGAATTGCCAAGCCACATCTATCAACCCTTTTCCTTCACCAAAATCAGTTGAATCATACACTTCTTACATAACCACCATAGGTTCCTCTACCACCTTTGCCTTATGTTGTATCCTCTTGGATTGTCTCTTAGCATACTTGCTCAACCCCTTCTTTCCAGCTGGTGGTTGAGCCTCCTCAACAACCTCTAGTATAGTTGTATCTAAGACCTATAATCTAGTTGAAACAATAACAACAATTCCATCTATTGGGATATTATATTCTTTGTAGTGGAAACTTAGTCAACTGACTGGATAGTCAAGGATGATTAACTAGGTGATTGATTGATTGAATGGTTAAGTTAAATCTATGGTTGATTGGTGATTGATTGGATAGTTGATAGGTTAGTCGATTGGATGGTCGACAGGTTAGTTGACTAGAGGTCGACATATTAATCGACTGGAGGTTGACAGTTTAGTTGACTAGAGGTTGAAAGGTGGTCAATTGGATGGTTGATTTGTATCCGACTGGTATTCGACTGGTGGTCAAAACTAGCAACATAATCCTGATAATTATGGGATCCCAACCAATCATCTTCATGTATTTATAACCATTTTGGGTGCCACGAATTAAAGTTTTACATGTAGAAGATGCATATAAATATGGAACTATGTAATACTATCTAGAGAGAGTCGTGAGAGTAAAATTGGTCATGAAGAGGAAGCCAAATGGTTGAAGATTTGTTCCTGCAATTAATAAAGGGAGTAGGATGATGAATTGGTCTTAGGTGTAGACCAAGGTTATTCTTGTAACTATTTATTCGGTGAATTAATAAGACAACATAAGAGTGGGAGTCGCTCAAGCATTGTTGGTTTTCCTGGTTAAGGATTTCCAGGGTAAATCTCTATGTAATGTATGTGATTTCCATTGTTTTACTTTCTATTTAATTCTGTCTTTTCTATCCCATTAGTTTTAGTTTCCCCACACCATCAACTTGCCAATGAAGTGCACCCATCAAAGGCTTAGATTCACCAACCCTTCCTTTAACTAATCCAACATCTTGCAATCGAGAGTTATACTAGATGAGTGCCTCCTTGCACTAATAAGACCTAACACTTGGGTTGTTTACCATTGAAATATTAATATCTATCTAAACTACCTTCTCCATTGCACCATTCAAAGTGTCATAGGATTTGGTGAGTTCTGTTGTCATGAATTCCTACAGCGACTATTGGTGCAAGTCTTATCATGCCTTCAACATCTTGCCTTTGGTTAACCAAAGGACACAACCAATCAACTTTTTCTAAGACAAGGCCTGTCCTAAAAGCTCACTAGCTACCTCAAACTGACTCTTCTTGATGTTGTGTGATGATACAAGCCCTGTCTACAATCTCACTAGCTACCTCAATCAACTTCATGGCTAACATTCTTGGAACTCTCCCCAACTTCTTTCTAGTCATCATAGGCACACCATAAGTCTTATTTCCACTTAAGAACATCAAACAACTTTGATGGGGCATGGTATCTGCTTTGGAAAGCTTCATATATTTCTGTCTCGATATGACTCTCTGGTCATTCAACAAAACTATTGTCAAGTCTAAAATTCCAAAACATTCCCCAACCTTTAAAGGTGTAGAACAAACTACTCCTATTGTTGGCTTCATTACTGAGTTCAACCCCTTGAATCAGGTCATGTTTATCTTAGACTTACCATGAATTCCTTTAGCGTTCTATTCACTTACAAATTTGTGGGTTGCATCGATGTCCACTAAGGCTACCATGTTCAACCCACTCACTTTTTCACTCACAAAATAAAATTCATGCCTACCTTCACCTTGCAAATCATATTCTTAACCTCATGTTGTGACCTTACCTAGATTTACCTTCAAGGCACCAAAAACCTCCAACTATACCTTCCAAGTTGGAACTATATTATGCCTAGACTTATTCCAAGGCTTCCAACTTTTCCTTCAAAGGAAAATTTATGGAAAAGTGGTTCTAGCAACAAAGAAACAAGAAACATTCTTACCTCTACACTTAGGTGATTTTTGTTGATTTCTTAAGCGATGTTTCCATCATCTTGGGCATATTTCCTCCTAAATGATCACAACTCAAGTTGCAACCATGCCTTTTCTTGGCCTCTCATATCTTGCAACTTTTGATCCAAGGCTTCAACCCATGCATTTGACTACTAGGACACCTTCATGTACTCTTAGATCAAGTGTCCCAACCTTCCCATTGCAACTTTCATTCTTGTCTTCCAAGAATATTATTCTACACAATCCATGTCAGAACATAGGTACATCTGAACAATCCACCCAATTTTTAAATATTTAGTTTTACCCTTTGTGCTTCCAAGTCCACGATGCCAAGCACCTATTCCAAGAATTTTTCCTTCACCTAAAATTTTACTTCAATTCTGCCACTGTGGACTTCAATGTAACTATCTCTCAAGATGGTCTAAAGAATAGTCTTCCATAAGCTTCACTTGGTCTATGCAATCCTAAAAACACAAAGACTTACCAAATCTATGTGGATTGACCCATCCAAGCTTCCTGTTGCGCCAAGGCATGATTCTACTTTGGTCCACCACATTATTTCCACGTCTCTCTTGTGACCACCCACCAAACTCATCCTAGAAACCTCTTGTTCATTCCTATCCTACCAAAATGTGGTGACGAGCACTCAAAAAAATTATGAAATCAACTTCCTCCAAAATTTGGGCATTGACACCACCTTTCCTACATAAAGGAGGTGAAGAGAATTTGTGATACCTCCTATTATGGACTTACAATCTTACCCGAATTTTTTTCACTTTCAGAACCCTAGGTTGTGTGGCATTTCCTTGCCTTGTCCTTGAGGGATTGACAAACCCATGCCTACTACAACCAAACTACACCTCTTCACCTAGGGTCTTGCCCATAACTATGCATTAAGCTACAATTTTGTTAGATCTCCAACTAAGTTCATTACAACCAAGTTCTCTTACAATAGGCACACATCCAACCATGGCCTTAAAGCATCCCAACTACACTTTAACGCTTAGCCATTATTCATTAATTTAATTCAAGGGATAATCACATCCAACAAGCATAAAGAGACCATAACACAGAAGTATGGGAGGCACCCAAGGGAGATGCCTTAACTTTATTAATGTGAATAATGTTACAAATATACAATAAGGGAGTCCAACCAAGCTACTTGTGACTCTTTTGCAAATATACAAATATTTGAGGTAGAACATCCTATAGCCACAATACTTGTCAATCTAACCCTTAAATCATTTGTGGATCTGCCTCTTGCAATTCCCTTTTCTCACTTGCAACAGTCTTAGTCTAGCTCTACCATGCCTTAGACACTTGCCAAGTTGTTTAAGTCTTTCATGCAAACTACCTAAGACTCAACCAATGTC
Source organism: Picea glauca (assembly GCA_000966675.3). NCBI lineage: Eukaryota > Viridiplantae > Streptophyta > Pinopsida > Pinales > Pinaceae > Picea > Picea glauca. Next base: position 342,736 of record JZKD02S0129299.1, read on the forward strand.
CAAGTTGTTCACTATACCAAAACATAGACTTAACACCTTAAAAACCGTTCTTCGCTTGATGAATGATCATTCCTTGATCTCCATCCTTGATGATGAATGAATTTACACAATGGTCATGTCCTCTTTATATACGTAGAGAGTGCCTTTTCATTTCCTTCTATAAGGTTCCTTACACAATACTCCACACCCAAGTGGATCCAAATGTGCATTCCACTCCATCCACCCACCAAGTATTAGAGCATTCTACCCCTTGGGCCTATGTGCAACCAGAT